>PVLC010010912.1:0-48840 GCA_004027655.1 Graphiurus murinus
ACTGACTAATCTCACTTAACATAATGTTTTCCAGTTCCATCCATTTCCTTGAAAATAACATGATTTTGTTTTTCTTTATGGTTGAGTAAAATTCCATTGTGTACATATCCCATAGTTTTGATATCCATTTATCTGTTGATGGACATCTTGGCTGGTTCCATAGTTTGGCAATTGTAAACTGTGCAGCTATAAACATAAATACACATGCGTTGGTCTGATAGTTTGGTTTCTGTTCTTTTGGGTAGATACCCAGAAGTGGTATTGCTGGATCATATGGTAGGTTCATTCCTATTTGTCTGAGGATCCTCTGTATTGTTTTACAAAGTGGTTGCACTAATTTGCAATCCCACCAAAAGTGTATTAGGGTTCCCACTTCTCCACACCCTCACCAGCATTTGTTGTTGTTTGTGTTTTTGATGATTGCCATTCTGATTGGAGTTAGGTGAAATCTCAAGGTAGTTTTGATTGTATCTCTCTGATTGCTAATGATGTTGGACATTTCCTCATACATTTATTGGCCATTTGTATTTCTTCTTTTGTGAAGTGTCTATTTAGATCCTTTGCCCATTTTTTGGTTGGGTTATTTGTTTTCTTAGCTGTGAGTTTCTTGAGTTCTCTGTATATCCTAGATATTAGTCCTCTATCAGAAGAGTAGCTGGCAAAACTTTTCTCCCACTCTGTGGGCTCTCTGTTGAGGTTCTTGATAGTTTCCTTTGCTGCACAGAAGCTCTTCAGTTTGATGCAATCCCATGTATTGATCTTCCTTTGAGTTGCTTGTGCTTTTGGGTCTTGTTGAGAAAGTTTTTACCTGTGCCTATGTGTTGAAATGTTGGGCCTATGCCCTCTTCAAGTAGATGCAAGGTTTCTGGCCTGACTTCCAGGTCTTTGATTCACCTTGCGTTGACTCTTGTGCAGGGTGAGAAAGTGGGGTTTATTTCCATTTTTCTGCATATTATTAACCAGTTTTGCCAACACCATTTGTAAAGAGGCTATCTTTTTTCCAGTGTATGTTTTTGGCTCCTTTGTCAAAAATCAGTTGACTGTAAGCATGTGGGTCTGTTTCTGAATCTTCTATTCTGCTCCATTGGTCTGTGTGTCTGTTTTTGTGCCAATACCATGCTGTTTTTATTACTGTGGCTTTGTAGTAAAGTTTGAAGTCAGGTATTGTGATACCTCCTGCATGGTTCTTGTTGCTAAAAACTACTTTGGCTATCCTGGGCTTTTTGTTGTTCCAAATGAATTTAAGGACTGATTTTTCTATGTCTGTGAGGAGTGACCTTGGTAATTTCATGGGTATTGCATTGAATCTGTAGATCACTTTTGGGAGGATGGCCATTTTGATGATATTTATTCTGCCTATCCAAGAGCATGGTAGATTTGTCCATCTTCTAAAGTCTTCATCAATTTCTTTTTTCAGCTTTTTGTAGTTTTCCTTATAGAAGTCTTTTACCTCTTTGGTTAGGTTTATCCCTAACCAAAAGTATTTTATTTTTTGGGGTGCTATTGTGAGTGGAATTGTTTTCTGGATTTCTTTTTCAGTAGATTTATGGTTGGCATAGAGGAAAGCTTCTGATTTTTTAAGATTGATTTTGTATCCAGACACTTTGCTGAATTTGTTGATCAGTTCTATAAGTTTTTTGGCTGACTTTGTTGGGTCTTCTAAGTATAGTATCATGTCATCTGCAAAAAGGGATAGTTTTAGTTCTTTCCCTATTTTTACCCCTTTGATTTCCTTCTCTTGCCTTATTGCTCTGGCTAGAGTCTCAAGTACTATGTTGAACAGAAGAGGTGATAATGGACATCCTTGTCTTGTTCCTGTTTTTAGTGGGAACTCTTGCAGTTTTTCTCCATTTAATATGATATTAGCTGTAGGGTTATTGTATATTGCCTCTATGATTTTGAGGCATGTTCTTTCTATTCCAATTCTCTGCAGTGCTTTTATCATGAATGGGTGTTGGATCTTGTCAAATGCTTTTTCAGCATCAATTGAGATGATCATGTGATTTTTGTCTTTGAGTTTGTTTATGTGGTGAATTACATGGATTGTTTTTTGTATGTTGAACCAGCCTTGCATCCTTGGGATGCAAGGGATGAACCCGACTTGGTCATGGTGTATAATTTTCTTGATGTGGTTTTGAATGCGCATTGCTAGTATTTTGTTTAGCAGTTTTGCATCTAAGTTAATCAATGATATAGGCCTATAGTTTTCTTTTCTTGAGCTGTCTTTATTTAGCTTTGGTATTACTGTGATGTTGGCTTCATAGAATGTGTTTGAGAGGGTCCAGTTTCTTTCTATTTCCCGGAATGATTTGAGGAGTATTGGGATTAGCTCTTCTATAAATGTTTTATAAAATTCACTTGGAAAACCATCTCGCCCTGGGCTTTTGTTTGATGGTAAACTCTTTATTGCTGTTTCTATTTCTTTGATTGTTATTGGTCGATTTAAGTTTTTTATGTCTTCTTGACTTAATTTAGGAAGGTTATATGTATCTAGAAAATTTTCAATTTCCTCTAGATTTTCCATTTGTTGGAGTATAGTTTTTCAAAATAGTTTCTGATGATCCTCTGTATTTCCATACTGTCCGTGGTAATATCACCTTTTTCATCTCTTATTTTGGTAATTTGAGTTGATTCTTTCTTTCTTTTGGTTAGGTTGACCAATGGTTTATCTATCTTGTTTATTTTTTCAAGAAACCAGCTTTTGGTTCTGTTGATTTTCTGTATTGTTTTTTCTTCTCTACTTCATTAATTTCTGCTCTGATTTTCATAATTTCCTGTCTTTTACTAGCTTTGGGGTTAGACTGTTCTTGTTTTTCAAGTGCTTTAAGCTGTGTCATTAGGTTATTTATTTGGTGATTTTTTTTCTTCTTATATGGGCACTCAGTGCTATAAATTTTCCTCATAGTACTGCCTTCAAGGTGTCTCAGAGGTTTTGATATGTTGTGTCTCTGTTTTCATTGGTGTCTAGGAATTTTTAAATTTCTCCCCTTACTTCTTCTATTACCCAATCCTTGTTCAGCAGTGTGGTGTTCAGTCTCCATGTGTTTACATGGTTACTCTGGGTCTTCTTAGAGTTGATTTCTAATTTCACTTCATTGTGGTCTGAAAAGATGCAGGGAATTATGTTACATTTTTGAATTTGCCAGCGCTCTCTTTGTGGCCCAGAATGTGGTCTATTTTGGAGAAAGTTCCATGGGCTGCTGAGAAAAATGTGAATTCAGCTGTAGTGGGGTGAAATATTCTGTATGTGTCTAACAGGTCCATTTGGTTTATGGTATTATTTAGGTCAAAGCATCTTTAGTGCCTTTTTTTTTTTTTTTAGAAGATTGGTCTAGTGATGTGAGAGGAGTACTTAAGACTCCTAATATTAGTGTATTGGGATCTATGTGTGACTTTATATCATGTAGAGTTTGTTTTATGAAAGCGGCTTCACATATGTTTGGGGCATAGATGTTGATAATTGTTATTTCCTGTTGCTGGATTTTTCCTTTTACTAGTAAAAAATGACCTGCTTCGTCTCTTTTGATAAGCTTAGGCTTGAAATCTAATTTATCTGATATCATAGTTGCTACACCTGCTTGTCTTCAAGTTCCATTGGCATGGATTACCTTATTCCAGCCTTTCACCTTTAGTTTGTGGGAATCTTTGCTTGTAAGGTGTGTTTCTCGCAGGCAGCATATAGATGGATTCTGAGTTTTAATCCATTTTGCCACCTTGTGCCTTTTTATTGGGGAATCGAGACCATTTATATTCAGTGTGATTATTGAGAGATGATTTTTAATTCCTAACATTTTGAGGTTTGACTTCTGTTTGTGGTAGTATTTGTTCTTCTTTGCTTAGTTGTTTGCTTCCTGGAAATTATCGTTTCTCTGGGTCTGACATTTACTTGTTAGTGCTTCTTTGTAGTTAATCTCTTTGAGTATTTTCTCCAGTGCTGGTTTGGAAGACATAAATTCTTTCAGTTTCTGTTTGTCATGGAAGATTTTTATATCCCCGCCAATTTTGAAAGAGAGAGTTTTGCTGGGTAGGAGAATCTTGGCTGCACGTTATTTTCTTTCAGAGTTTGGAATATGTTACTCCAGCCCCTCCTGGCTTTCATGACTTCATTTGGGAGATCTGGAGTGATTCTAATTGGTTTGCCTCTAAATGTCACTTGGACTTTTACTCTTGTTGCCTTTAGAATTCTCTCCTTAGCCTCTACATTAGTCATCTTGATTATTATGTGGCATGGTGAACCTCTTCTTTGGTCTTGTCTAAAGGGGGTTCTATATGTTTCTTGCACCTGTGTGTCAACTTCTCTGTCTATGTTTGGAAAATTCTCTGATATTACTTCTTTGAAAAGGTTGTTTATTCCATTAGTTTCAACTTCTAATCCCTCTTCTATGCCTATTATTCTTAGGTTAGCTCTTTTAAAGATGGCCCAGATCTCATCAATGTCTGATTCATATTGTCGATTTTTTTTCTAGATTATGTACAATGGATTCATTTTTGGAATGGTCATCTTCTAGGAGTAATATTCTATTTTCCATGTGGTCTAATCTACTGTTTATAGTTTGTATTGATACCTTCACTTCTATTATTGCATCTTTCACATTCTTCACTTCCCTCAAGGCTTCTCTATGATTCCTGCTCAGGGTGTCAGATTCTTTATTTGTTTATTTATTTCTTTCCAGCTTTCTCTGCATTCTTTCTGGAAGTTTTGTATCATTTCTATTATTAAAGATCTGAATTGTTCTGCTGGTAATCTCTGCCATTCAGTGTTGTTGAGTTCTGTTATTGTGGGATTGTGTTGACTCATTGTTTCTTTGGTATTTTTCCTTCCCATGGTTTCCCTGTTCTTAAATTTATTCTTTGTTGCTCTTGCACGCTTTCTCTGAATTTATAGGTTTCTTATTTTTGTTTTCTCTCTATGAATGCTATCTTGTACTGAGTTGCAAACACTCTGGGACTTCTGCCCATTCTATTGGTGCCTTTGGTGGGTTTCAGGTGTTGACTTCTATGGTGTAGCAAAAGCTAATAAAGCAACCGATCCTCCAAACAAACATAGATAAATCAAAGCAATGCAAAGTGAAAACAGAGTAAAAACAAAACAAAACAAAAAACCCAGAAAACAAAAAACAACAACAAGAAACAAAATAAAAAACCCTGCAAGTTTGTAAGAACAGACCTGATTTGGCCTCTGCAGATCTTTTGGGTAGATACCTACTGGTGTAGCCGGCTGGCAAAATGGCAGCTGCCACTGCCATGCAAGTGCTGGCTCCTTTGTTCTCCCTGGTCTGCTTTCTGGGTTCTGATCAACTGCTTGTGTTGTTTTGTTAACTTTTCTGCTCTTTTGCTTTTCTTTCCTTCCATCAAGAAGCTGCTTTGGGGGCAGTTTTGATTCAAACTCTGCAGTGCAGTTGATCGTTGCTCCGGCTCTGGAGGGAGAGATGAGCTGACGTGGTCCTCTGTGGGCTTATGCTGGTCATACCGCACGTTCCAGTCACTGTTGAAGGTGACGTGATATGTTGTCTGGTTAGGATGTAGAGTTCAGGAGTTGCTTACTCCACCTCTGGTTGCTGGGAATGCAGAAGGTCGTTATATATTTCTTTGTTAGTAGACCCCATGCCGGGGGCTGGCTCAATGGCTGCCACTACTCTGTGGCTTGGCACCGCTGCTGCGCAGATAGGCTTCTTTGCTCTCCCCGGTTGGCTTTCTGGATTCTGTCCAGCTGTACTTCAGTTTTCGTAGCTTTGTTCACTTTTTTGTTGCTTTTTTCTTCTGTCAAGAAGCTGCTTTTATGGCAGATTTGAATTGAGCTCACAGCGCCTGATGAGAGGTGTCTCACTCTGATGCCATCTTCCCGGAAATCTTGTCACAGCCCTTTCTAACGAGAAGAGATATCAACTTATCCAAGCACATCTAAGAAGAGATGCAGCACAGGGCAACCTGAGCCTTGGGTCCTCTTTGCCCACTTATGCAGGAAAACAAGGATGATTTTGATGGTAAGCACACTCCCTCTTAACTTGCCTCAGTATCATGTGCACACAGTCGAAAATGTATGAAGCCTGAAGCCAAGTTCTTTGGGACAGATACACACTCTGGGTCCTAGGAGGGAGCTGAGACTGTGGAGGGGCGCTTCCAGGAAAATCTCTGGCCATCCTGTAGTCTATCCTCCTCTCCTTCCTTGTCTTTCATCGGGGAGGGAGCTGGTCCCTTGCAGGAACATGGAAGGTGCTAGACTTGGGCAGTGAGGGGTTTAATTGTACACTGGAGTCTCTTCATTTGGTTCATATCTTGCTGGTCACTCCACTTTCATGCAGAGGTGGGTCTGTTCATCATCTTGCAAGATATCTTGTAGGATCTTTGCATGGCTTTGCTCTTAGCTGTTGCAGTCTCTTGTGCTCTCCCTCAGGGCTTGGCTGGAATCTCCAAGCAGCTTCACGTGAGCTGCCAGGAGCCCTTCTTGGGAGAGTGTTCCTTTTTTTTTTTTTTGTAGTACTGTGTTCTATCACTGAACTGCCTCCCCAGCTCTTTTTACTTTTTATTTTGAGACAGGGTCTTACTAAATTGCCAAGGCTGGCCTCAAACTTTTGATCCTTCTGCATCAGCCTCCCAAGTTGCTGGGGTCACAGGTGTGCACCACCATGTCCAGTGAGTTTTCCTTTTGCATAGCAGTCTACACAGCTTCCTCATCTCCTGACCCATGGCTAACACAGCTCTTCCTTTTTCCAGAAGGCTGTGTGACCGAGTCCTGGCTGCTCCCATGTTGGTGGGTAGGACTCGTCTTCAGCCCCCCTTTTTCCAGACTAAATGTGCTTCCGTCTCCCTTCTGCCCTTTGGAGTCCTTCCATCTTTTAAGGTTTAATTTCAAGTCAGGTTTGCTTTATAATATGAGCTTCAAAAGCATTTATAGACTGTCCTGTCTGACTTATTTTCCCTGATTGTTCTCTATTTATGCCCATTCTCAGCATTCTCTTATCGCTGTGCTAAGCTCTGGGAGGTCAGGGATTGTGGCTTCTCCCTCCTCTGCCCTCTGCCCACCCAAGCACTGACCTTAATGTCAGACATGTAGGAGGAGCTGAAGAAGTATGTGTTCGTTATGATTTCCTTCCTTCCTTCCTTCCTTCCTTCCTTCCTTCCTTCCTTCCTTCCTTCCTTCCTTCCTTCCTTCCTTCCTTCCTTCCTTCCTTTTTTTGCAGTATTGAACTCAGGGCCTCATGCATGCTAGGCAAGTACTCTACCACTGAAATAACTTCCCCAGCCCTTTTCATTTTTTATTTTGAGACAGGTTCTCACTCAGTTGCTGAAGCTGGTCTCTCATTTGCAATCATCCAGCCTCAACTTCCCGAGTTTCTGGGATTACAGGCTTATGCTGCTGAACCTGGCAAAAACAATGGAATTCTTTATTCAAATGGAGCCTTAAGTGGAAACTAAAGAATGTAAGGAGATAAAGCAGAAGAGCTAAGGTAGAAGAACAGCCTGATCCTGCCCCTACCTTGCTGCTGGCCCTGGTCTACACCCACTCCTCCGGGGTGCCCTTGAGGACTGGTGGTACTCAGTACTTGCCAACTGCTTCACTTGATCTATGTAGATATTCACTGCAGATAGATTCTGCAGCCTGAGTAACTTGCATGACTTTCTGGGGGAGCAGATCCATTCTGCTGAGTGGAGTCCCCAGTTGCAATGGGGTGTCCCTTGCCTGCTAGTCACTCTAGAAAAGGGCTTGGCGAACTTTTTCTGTAAAGGGCTGAATAGCAAATCTTCTAGGCTTTGAGGGCCATATGGTCTCTGTCACAACTATTCAACTCTGCTTTTGTAGCATGAAAGCAGCCAGAGACAATTCATAAATGAATAATTCTGGCCATATTCCGATAACACTTTACTTACAAAACAGGCGGCACATGAGATTTGGGGGATGAGCCATGGTTTGCTGACCCCTGGCCTGGACCAAGGATTCTGTTGACTTCAATGAAGGCCCTTTCTGATGACCAGAAGAAGGAGAATAATAAACCAAGTTTACTTTGCTGGCATCACCAGTGCCAGCTCTCTGTCTAGAATATCTCAGCTTGTGTTTGCTCCGTTGAAGTTCAGAAGGGCAAAAGAAGGCCATTAAACCTCATTTAGAGGGTCTGTCATTCTGTGTTGTCCTCACAAGCCACTTCCTTGGAATGTCTGTGTCCCTGCATTAGTGAGATGTTTCTAGTTTAAAGGAACTATGACATAATTCCATCATTTTAGGTGATGGAGGATTACTAGAAGGATTCACAGGGAGGTGAAAAAGAATAGCAAGACTTGGAGGTCACAGCTGGGCTTCATGCAGGACTAGAGTAGTGTTCTTGGCCATATGGGATCTAATAGGAGGGTGCATAGCTGTACCCTGTGTTCTGTCTAGTTTCCAACTCCAGGTCTACCATTTACAGTCCTGTTACCTCTCTGGCCTCAGTGTCCCCCATCTGTGTAATGGGTACAATAAGAGTACCCACCGACTGCATAGGACCCTTGTGAAAAGTCAGTGATATCATGGATACTGGGGTCTAATGGCACCAGGCACATGCTCCCTGGATATTGCCAACTGCAGCGCCAGGGAAGCACTGTTAGGGATGCTGGGCATTCACGGGCTCTACCCCACAGAGGTGGGCTTGTCACTGTCCACTCTCATGCTGCATCATTGGAGTGATTGCATTACTCTGACCTGTTCTTTTGAATCTCCTGTTATCTTGCACAGTGATGACTTGCCGTGTTTCAGGTGAACCTGGAAAAGATCTGTTGGTTCTGCTGGGTGGTCTCCAGTACTGAGCAGCCCCATGAGTGGTTTTCACAGTAGACCACCTCGTTGGCCTCTTTGCAGCCTGGGAATGAAGCCATTGCTCGGCCAGTTTTGGCCAGGATGACCCAGGACTGAGAAGCCCCTCAGCTGAGGGCAGGAGGGCAACGTGTGAAGACTTTTCAATGTGCCTTCCTTGGGGGCCCTGTTTACCTTGAGTCTGGCCTAAGGCACATGGAGACTCTTGCCCTCTGCTGTGAGGGCCCCCTCTCCACCTCCTATAATGAGGATTACATGGCTTGGATCTGGAGGGTTCCTGATAGGCTCGGGTGTTGAAGGCTTGGTCCCCAGTGCAGCCGAATGCAGAGATGGGGCTTTGGGAAGTGGTTGCATCATGAGGACTCTACCTTATCAATGGGCTAATCCACTGATGGATTCACAGCTGAATGGACAATTGGGAGGTGGTGGAAACTATAGGAGATGGGACCTGGGTGGAGGGAGTGAGTCCTTTGAGCCTGTCTTTGGGGACTGAATCTTGCTCTATTTCTCTCTCTCTCTCTCTCTCTCTCTCTCTCTCTCTCTCTCTCTCTCTCTCTCTCTCTGTTTCCTTATTGTCATGAGGTGAGCAGCTCTGTTCCACCATGCCTTTCTGCCATGATGTTCTGCCTTACCACAGGCCCAGAGTAATGGAGCCAGTGACCATGATCTAAAAGTCCTGAAACTGTGAACCAAAACAAATTTTTCCTCTTCTAAGTTGATTTTCCCAGGTATTTTGTCACAGTATGAAAAGCTGACTAACACAAGGTCCCTTTGTGGTTCTGCTGGGCTTCCTTTTTACTTTTCTTCTTACAGCCTAGGGCAGAAATTAATCATCTATATTAGGAACTAGAAATGTTGGTCTTAAAGCATTTTGGCGGGGGGGATGTCTCCTTATAGTGATGCCTCTAGAGTAATCGATAAAGACAGGGGGTGTCTTTGATACCTTCCACTGAGAGCCCAAATCCTTTTACCTGAGTTCCCTTCCCCAAGATGACCCCTTCCTACCTAAAGCAGGGACAGGAAGTAAAATGGGTGTTAGGCATAGCTTCAAGATCTGCTAATTCTCTGAAAATGTCTCTTTGTGAATGAGCAGAGATAGAGTGGCTATCTCACTGGTCTCTGGACTGGTCTCTCTGAGATCCTTTTGGGGTGGCCTCTAGATGGTCTGCTCTGAGGCTCTCAGTAGATTTGAGGTAGGCTGTTAGCTGATGCTTTGGAATCCTTTCTTTTATTCCTTCAGTGAAGTGCCAGCCTGTTGACCTTTGGGTCCCAGTGCTGAGCCCGGCTCTGGATTTATCTACCCCACTGGGGCCAAATGCCTGACTTGTTAGCCATGCTGAATGGTTTTATTTGTTTTTGTTGTGCATTTTTATCATTTTTGTTCATGTGTCTGGAGGCTTTCCTTAGAAAATGATGGATGCGTTTTCATAAATCAAAAAAGAAATGAGAAAGTATATAAAGGCAAAAAATAGACCCACGCCTGGAATTTGCCACTAGGAGCTGCTAGATATTTCCCAGGGAGGATGCATTTTTTGATTTTACGAGATCAGATCCTGACTTGCTTAACAGAGCATGGTTTTCAGAGCATTCCTAATAATGATGACCAAAATAATGATGATGGTGATTCCAACTGTGCCTGCAATGGTGCTAAGTGCATCTTATACATGATTGCATTTAATCTCACAGCAACCTGATGAGCAGATTCTGTTATTATCCCCATTGTACAGATGAGTAAGGAAAGATTTAATCAAATGGTTCTGTAACTTAACCAAATTCCCAGGACTGGCAATGAGTGGGTTTAAAATTCAAGTTTCTTGTGCTTTTGACTGGTATAGGGGGCTCTTGTTCTAGTGCTTGCTGAAGGGTGGTAAGTTGTGGCTTCTCATGCTAGTTCTGCTGGGACACAGGTGACTGGGGTACCAGCAGCTTCTCAAGGGGAGACTCTGTTTTCATCAGCTTTGTTCATAGACTGCCCCTGAGCCAGAACCCCAGCCTTGTGGGTGGTACATTGGGGTAGTTTCCCTTGACAGTTTACCCATAACACCTCCAATAATGTCACCATTGTCACCCACAGGGATCCCTCCTCCCACCTTTCCTATTTTATTTCCTTGAGCTATGGCTCCCTTTCCTTGGCCACAGAGTGGCAATTGAATGCAAACCAACAGGCAACTGGTGAGATCCACACGCTTCCTCTCCTGGTCACAAGTTCTATGGCTGAAAGTAACAGAACTATCACTGGAACAAAGCTTAAGAGGAAAGGCAGGTGGGGTGTTTGCTGGTTCATGTGACCAACAGAAAATGGTTCTTCTTCTCCTTAGGGAAAGATCCTGATTTCCAGTTCTGAGGCTGGAGGATAGATAACTACACTGGGCTGCTGGAACCATGGAATCAGAGTGGGGGAAGAGGGTGTCTACAGAAAAGGAGACTGCCCTTCCTGTGTAGGGCATTTTCTATTGCTTTTCTTCTACTCTATGCTTCTTGCTATACTTTGGACCTTCAAGGTCCTGCAAAGGCTTGGTTGCTAGCCCAGGGTGCTGTTGGAAGGTTGGTAGAAGATTTAGAGGGCAGGGCCCAGTGAAAGGAAGTTAGATCATTGGGATCCCAGCCCCTCCTCTTTCTATGTTTTTGAATTCCAGCAGCCTTGAAGTGAACAGGCCGCCTTGGTCACAAGCTCTCGTTATGATGTATTATGCTGCCACAGGACCAAGTGACCATGGATTGAAGCTTCTGAAACACAAGCCAAAGTAAACCTTTTCTCTTTTAAGTTGATTATCTTAGATATTTTTTCAAAATGATAGAAAACTGATGAACATACCTTTCTTTGTCTAGGCGACAATATACCTGGCCTGAGTACTGTTTTGAACAGTGACAATATATCTTTTTTTTTTGGTGGTGGTGGTACTAGGGGTTGAACCCAGGGGCATTCTACTTTTGCACTAAACTCCAGCCCTTTTTATTTTGAAATAGGGTCTCCCTAAGTTGTCGCGGGTCTCTCTAAGTTGCTGAGGCTGGCTGTGAACCTCAATCCTCCTGTCTCAGCCTCTCAAGTGTTGATAGTACAGGTGTGGGCCATTGTGCCTGGCCAACATCTGTAGTTTTGTAAAAGGTTCTTTCACAATTTTATAAGTAGTGTATAAATGGGCCAAGTAGCCCAACCATTTGCTATTTCTTCATTTGTATGGCACCACCTGGCCCAGAGTATGTTACCCTTTCTAAGTCCCAGGCAATGAGACAGGGTAAATGATCATCTTAATGAGACTTCTAATTAGGAATTTCAAGATCTTACCCTAGAGCTCTGGCAAGGAAACCCTTTCCTTCTTGACAGGAAAGATGAAGGTTCAGGGATTTTCTAAGTAAAATACTTTAAAGCAACTAAAAATAAAATAAAGAAAAGGCAAAGAAAACAGTAAACTTTCAGTAACCATCCTAGACCTCTACGGTCACTGATTCTTGCTTCTTACCTGGCTGGCTACTCAATGGTCTGTCTACTACTGGGCTCTACCGAAGAAGCAGTTCACAAAAGGGCCAGCTCCCCTTTGTATTGTTCCAATTTGTTTTTCATGGTTGATTTTTGTCTTTCTAAAGGTGTCATAAACGCTGAGGACAGGAAACCTCCTATCTACTGCTTCTCCTTGCCAGGCATGTGGTAGGTGTAGATAACTCTTCCTTGGTGGGGGAGTTGTAAGTGTGTGTGTGTGTGTGTGTGTGTGTGTGTGTGTGTGTGTGTGTGTGTGTAAGAGGTGGCAATGGCAAATGAGTGCTCTGAGAGCCTGGTAACCCTAACTGTTGGGAACACTTAAGTTTCATGTACACACGTTTCAGTTCTTGGGCAAGCTGCTGTGTCCTAGCTGTGCCCATTTCCAGCTGCCCCCTCGCCCATCGCTGCTGGGATGACCTGCACTCTAGCCAGGTGTTAGAGTCGCTGCTGTTTTCCATCAGTTACACATGTCCATGGGACAAATTTAAGGCCAGACAGTTCTGGCATTTATTTAAAATTGGTAGTTCCTACCAGTAACTTCTTGAGGTAGAAGGGTAGATCTGGCCTGATCTTCTGGCTTCTCTAAAGCCACATTCCAACCTCTGTGAATTTTCTGCTCTTTTGGAATATGTCTGTAGGTGGATTTCATGGGGAAGACCAGAGGGAAGAGGCCGGATCTGCCCCCTGCCAATGCTACAGTGGCTTGCTTCTGACGAGCCTAAGCAGGTTTATGGGGTCTGATGTGACCACATGAAATGTGTTTTCCGTTGGGGAGGGTGGGAAAGTGGTGGTCACTGGGGAAGGGGAAGTATATGTGAGTCTCTGATAATTCTCTTCTCTTTCTTCCTCTTGCTTTTGTTTTTCAATAAATCACCCAGGACAATCTGCTTCTCTTTAGTGGTATGTTTTCCTAGGGTTCAGCCTTTGTTTGAAATTCTAGAACAACAGCGTTGCAGTAAATATGGTCAACCTAAGTGTAATTATGCTGGTATGTCAACTTTGCCCCTCAGAGTCGGGTCTGCTCTGGTTAACCAGAGGTCCCCCCTGACTTAGATGCGAGACCTCCTGCAGGACCCTGTGGAGGGCCGACCCTGCGCCCTGCATCTGAAGGGGGTAAACGAGCCCATAATTACGGTTGTTGTTTAGGTCGGGGTGCAGGAGGGTTTACATTAAAGACCTCAGCTGGCACACACAGGGCGCCTATGGAAAAACTCAGTCTGTCTTCCTCCCGCTTCTCATCCTGGAGTTGCCTGTCCAAGAGCTTTGGGTTTCGCAAATGCCTTCCATGACTCCATTTTCTGACCACTCCTGATTAGAAGCCTGGATTCCCCCAGTTCCAAGAGACATTGCAACCCTGAGGTTTGGAAATTGAGCCTTTCGAGAATCACAGAATGTAGGTCTCAGGAAGGATCTAGAGATGATGGGCTGAGCTAGGGCATCACAGACCTTAATGTTCACACCAATCACCTGGAGATCTTGATCCAATGCAGATTTGATCACAGTGATGTTGAGATAGGGCTGGAAAGTCTTCATTTCTAAAAAGCTCCCTGGAAATGCCCTATAATGGTCAGTGAACTGTGCTTAGAGTAGCAAGATTCTAAGTTCAGTTCTCATTTTCCAAAGACTAAAAGGGAGCCCCAGAGACTAGGAAGTACTTTCTAGGACAGAATAGAGACTTGAGCCTTCTCATCCACAGTGTTATTCTGGTGCCATGCTGGGGTACTGGCTGGGATGGTGTGTGTCTTAGCAGAGAGTACCGTTCTGTGGGCATGAGATCTGAGGTTCTGGAATCCACACGAGAGTCTTGGAGCAGGTGGTTCTTTCCCAGGTGCTCTGGAGTGGACTTGGTATTCTGGAGCTCTTTGCAGAACCCCACATGCCTCAGCACCCAGGGGTCTGGATGGGAGAGGATCATTGTGGGGTCCTTCCTAGTATTTTCAAAGGGGCAGGGGAAGGGAGGGCGTATTTGGCATGCTATCTGCTGAGAGATGTGTGCCCACTGATGTGACAGGGCCTGTGGAAAAATTTCAGCATGTGAATGGGATTTGGGGGCAGTATATGTGTCCAATAGCAGAGAACCTCCACTGAGGAATGGGCACTAGAAGTCAGCCATGGGCAGTATCTGGTGGAGCCCCAGTAAACTTTGGAGACTGAGGGCTTGGGTGAGCTTCCCTGGTTATCTGTCTGCTGTGCTTATAGTCACACTTTGTGGCCAGGAGGAGGTGGCATATGACTCCATGGGGAGAAGAAACCCAGACCCCACCCCATTCTAGCCTTTGTTTTCCTCCCTTGGCTCATTTAAATTTGTATCCTTTGGCTATAATAAAGGTAATCCTAAGTATCATGTAAGGTTAATCCTAAGTATCATGTAAAATTAATCCTAAATACTGAGTTCTGGGACTCATTCTAGTGAATTACCAAACCTGAGGTGCTTGTTAGGACCCCTCAAGTTTGTTGAAAGTGGTATGATATGAGGATGGCCCTGTGTACCCCCAAGCTTACAGCCAATGTCTGAATTGAGAGTAGTCTTGCGGGGACTCTTCTCTGAAACTTTGTAGTTGGCTGAACTTTTTTTTCTCTTGGTACTGGAGATTGAATCCAGGGGCGCTCTACCTCTGAGCTATTCCCCCAGCCCTTTTTATTTTTTGTTTTGAAACAGGGTCTTCCTAGGTTGCTGAGAGTCTTCCTAAATTGCTAAGGCTGGTCTTGAAGCTGTGATCCTCCTATCTCAGCCTCCCAAGTACTGGGATTACAGGCATGTACCACCATGCCTGGCTTCCCTTTATTTTTTATTTTGAAACAAACAGGGTGTCACTGAGTTGCGGAGGCTGGCCTTGAGCCTGTAATCCTCTTGTCTTAGCCTCCCAAGAGCTGGGATTACAGGTATGCTGCACCGTGCCAAGCTTTGGCTGAACTTTTAACAACAGCAATGTCAATTTAGCAAATATTCTAGAAAAAAAACCAAAGAAATAAATCAACTCATTTGACCAAAGCCTGACTGGTTGTAGAGATGATTAATAGTCTAGAATATGAATTAAGAGCCTGGGCACTGGAGAAGGATAGAATTCAGAAGGGACTGGGCATCACTGTTTTCTGGTTGATTTTGTCATGTGACTTAAGTCTCCAAGCTTCAGTTTCCTCATCTTCAAAATGTACTAACCTTGAAAGTGTGCTGAGAAGATGACAAGAAATCAAGTATGTAAAGCACAGGGTATACAAGAAGCACTCCATACATGGTCCTTGTGGTTATTGCTATTATTATTACTTATGGCTTTATTGGTGGTGTGACTTCCGTATTTAGTTACTTATATAGTTATTAATACTGTGTCTTCTTCAAATAAATAGCTGAGGGACTCATATGGAAATATAATATCTGATAAAAGAAACTACCAAGGAATAGAAAAGAAGTATTGAGGGGTCAGCAATGGTGGCAGAAGAAGAAATGGGTGCCCTGCCTATGGAGGCTCTTGAGAGGGTTGGCTCTGGCAGAGGGAGAGGTTGCAAGATTGGCAATCTAAGATGAGGACAACCGCCACTTGAGACACAGTGACGTGTGCTTATGTTGTGAATAGGGAGCAATCTTATGGGGGCCAAAAGGTGAAAAGAGCAGTAACTGGCCTGGAGGAGAAGAGATGGACAGGACCCGCCTCCTTGGGTCCACTCATTCATCTTTGTAGCTTCATCTATTCCTATTTGGTAAGCAGGGTGCTCATTCATAGAGGTAGTGCCCTGTGCCATAAAGGGCGAGGGGAGCGATGAGGTGGCATTTGATTTTGGAAACCTTCCTACTTGCCTTTTCTACCTATTCTTTCTCTTCCTTTCGTCACCTCTGGGCCTTGCCAAGTCTCTCCAGAGGTCACCCCCTCTTTGCTGCTGTGTTATTTGAGAACCAGGAAGTTTCCTCATAAGGACTCTAGACATTGCTCTTACAAGAAGACTTCCACTTGGATGAGAGAAAGTGTCTTCTTAGGAGCCAAAGAAATGAAATTATAGTGATAAAATATGGTAGCAAACTCCTTGGATAAAAAGGGAGTGGAATTTCAATGACATGGAGCAACAAAGCTGCCAATCACATCCTCGCAGAGAGTGGTTCTTACTGGGCGCTCCAGAGTCCACAGCTAGGGGCAGAGCCCCAGGTCAACAGCCTACATTTCTTTTTTTTTTAGTATTAGAAGTTGAACCCAGAGGCATTCTACCTCTGAGCTACACCCCCAGCACTATATTTTATTTTTTATTTTGAAACAGGGTCTCACTAAGTTGCTAAAGGACCTTGCTAAATTGTTGAGGCCAGCCTCAAACCTTCCATCCTCCCATCTCAGTCTCCCAAGTACTGGGATTGCATGCATGCTCCACCATGTCCAACTAGAAGCCTGCGTCTCAATCACAGCCCTGACACTGACTAGCATGTTCCTTAGCTTTCCTGTGCCTTAGTTTTCTTATCTGTAAGGTGGAGATAACAACTGTACCTATCTCGCAGCATTCTGGCAGGGAACAAATGACTTAATAATATAAACAGCCATTAGATTTTGGTAGCCAGTGGTATTTTAATAATAATAATAATAATAATAATAATAATAATAATAATAATAATAATAAAGAATAAAGATTCCACACCAGGGAAGTTCAGTCTTTTGATCACATAATGCTTGCATTGCACAAGGTAACCACTGGCATCTTGGGATCCCTCAGAGTGTAAACCAGTGGGCTGAGAGTTAGGCAGAACAGATAAAAAACTTGAAAAACAATAGTCTTTCATGATTCACCAAATCTGATTTACAGTGGAATGTGCATGGCCAGATCCTGTTTGGTTAAATCATGGAAACCAACATTCTCTTGCTTTTGGCAATAATATATTTGAAGTACTGGGGATGAACAGTCCTTGGTTTGAGAATCTAGGTTTAGATTTCCCTAGCCTTCTCTTTGAACTTGATCTTCAGTTGCTGGATCTTGAACTAGAACAGAGTTGAAGGAACACAGTGGAGACAGCTGGCTTGACATATCAAGTCTGAGCCAGGGGACTTGATATTAGTCACAACTTCTGTGAGCCTCAGTCTTTCCACCTCTAAAATGAACACTTCTCAGCTCCTTTCAGAATGCTGCTGTGAGGACTAAATGAGACGGTGCATTTTCAGTGTTTTGGAAATGATTAAGGATAATGCAAATGTTCATCGCTGTTTTTTTTTTTTGCGCAGTACTGGGGATTGAACTCAGGGGCATTCTACCTCCGAGCTATACCCCCAGCCCTATTTTTTATTCTTTATTTTGAAACCGGGTCTCACTAAGTTGCGGAGTGCCTCACTAAGTAGCTGAGGCTGGCCGCGAACCCGGATCCTCCGGTCTCAGCCTCCCGAATGCTGGGATTACAAGCGTGTGCCACACGCCCGGCTGTTCATTGCTGTTTTGTTCTTGAAGTGTATTGACTCATGTCATTTCTCCTTGAAGGAGGCCCAGCCAGGTTCAGTGCCTTGCCCAAGATGAGATCGGGGATGTAGTGTACTCTAGAGCTACTTCTGGATTCAGCTTAGCAACCACCCCCAACGCTTGTCCAGCATGTGGGTCCCATTGTCTTCTGATCAGGAACAGACACAGGTCTTCACCCTTTAGGTTTCTGTCTTCTTGGTTGAATTGTAAGGATCTGGGCTATCTGTTGGATTTGGTTCCATTCCATGCCCAATATCTGATTATTTTGTGACTCAACTCACTGTAAATCTGATATGTTCCTGAAATGGGTATCCCTTGTTCTGCCCATCTCAAAGGGAAGTCTGAAAATAAAGACAAGCAAAGGATAAAGTGAAAGCACTCCTTGTAAGGCATCTGCATTCTGGGAGGAGAGCATCGTGATGAAGTACACAGACTCCTGCCTGGGTCAGATGCCTGTGCCCCACTCACAGCTCTGACACCCACCAACAGGCGACTTGACCTCTCTGGGCCTCAGTTTCTCATCTGCAAATAGGGGAGAGCAATAGCAGATTGGAATTACCAGAAGAATTCACTGACTTAATAATGTAAAGAGCTTCAAAAGGTGCCTGGTCTGGGTGGGTGCTCTGTGGATGGTAACTCCTGAAGAGTCAGATGTGCCCTTTATGTCCCCTTTGAATACAAGATTATACAGAAAAAATCAGTGCAGCAGTGTTGGGGATCCTTTAGTTCCCCCCTTTTCTGATGCTGGGGATTAAACCCAGGGGCATTCTGCCTCTGAGCTATACCCCACCCCCTGCCCTTTTTTATTTTTTTGAAACAGGATCTTGCTAAGTTGTTGAGGATCCTGCCAAGTTGCTGAGGCTGGCCTTGAAACTGTGATCCTCCTGTCTCAGCCTCCCAAGTACTGGAATTACAGGCACCAATGTTGTCCAACGCAGTTCCTATTTTTATGTAGCATTTTCCTAGCAAGGAGACAATTGGCTAAGCACCACCACTCTTTTTTAAAAAGTGAAGAAAAAGGTATTTAAGGACAACCCTTCCCTAAGCACCTTCTCCGACAGCCTGTAAAGCAGGCTTGCATTTATGTGAACTTATGGGAAAAGAGGCTTTTTATGCGTAAATAAACATATACAATAATTTGTTCCTTTATCATCATAATTAAGGTCTCTGCCCATGTTCTAGCACATTTGGACAAGGTTATGCTATTCGGTTGATTGGTTAGTGCCACCCTTTCTTTATTTTATTATTTTTTTTGTGGTACTAGGGATTGAACTCAGGGGCGTTTTACCTCCAAGCTATACCCCCAGCCCTATTTTTTATTCTTTATTTTGAAACCGGGTCTCACTAAGTTGCAGAGTGCCTCACTAGGTAGCTGAGGCTGGCCTCGAACCTGGATCCTCTGGTCTCAGCCTCCCGAATGCTGGGATTACAAGCGTGCACCACCACGCCCGGCTGCCACCCTTTCTTTATAAAGTTTTTCTTCCTACTTTTAGAAAGGTGTGTTGTCTATTCTCTGACCTGTCTTCAAAGTTCATCACAGGGAGGCAGCTTCCTATTTTTAGAATGGGAGCCTGAGATTCAGAGGTACATTTATTGGCCATCTTTATCAAAAGTACTAAGAATGGTTGCATTATTTTGAAGGAGTAGGAAAAATTTTGAAAGCTCCTTGGTGGACAAAGATCCCACTTGAAGGAGCTATGGAAGGTTTCTTGGGAAAGCATGCTGGCCTGATTGTTGTTCATTATGGTTTTTCACAGGAAAATTCAATCAACGTGACCCACTGGATACAGCATCACCAAAAGAATACTAATATTGATGCAGTTGGGTTCAAAACATTCACTTCAGATGCCAGGGGTCCCTGCTTTGTGCTGAGCCTAGGACATATTTCTGTAATACTATTTCCTCTACATTTTATGGCTACGTATTCTTTGTTAACCTCTTCATAGGACAACCATTTTGTAATATTTTCTACAGAGAGAATAGAAGGATGATTTAGTCTTTCTCTAAACTGGTTGGTGGAAGTTTGTTTTTTATTATGGGTAATTAAGAGAACGTCAGTTTTGTTGCTTGTCATTGGTAATATCACATATGTTTTTTGGATTGTTGAAAAATTCAGGACAACCTTTATGAAGTTTCCTTGATCCATGAGCTCTGAGTTTTCATGATGTCTCTGCTGCAGTCAATCATCTTCCCAACTCTTCAAATTGATGATGCTCATTAACCAGGTCTTGAAAGGGCCCCATCTAGTGAGGTGCCTGGACACTTAAGGCTTATTCTTCCCAAGGTAATGAAGGTAGAAGAAGAGCTCTTCTTCTCTCCCCCAAGTATTTAGAAAAAATTCAAATCTGAGGATAAGTTGAAAGACTATACAATGAACCCTTGTAGATCATTTACCAACATTCGCTGATGAGCATTTTGTCTCATTTGCTTTATTTCTCGTTCTCCATCTCTACCTCTCCTCTTCCCCAACTAAACACACACACACACACACACACACACACACACACACACACACACACACACACATTCAGGCTATATCTTCTAGGAACAAGAACATTTTCCATTATAATCACAATACGATTATCATGCCTCATAAATTTAACATAGATATAATAATATTATCAAATATGCCTTCCATACCATATTCACAATTTCAAAGTGTCATCAAAAGGTTTATTTTTTGTAACCCTTCTCCTTCTCTCTTTTCATTTCCTGTTCCCCTCCCCTCCTTTTCTCATGTGCCTAATAATCTTTGATTACTTCCTTATTTTCTGTTTCACAATGTTCCATGATCATTTAGGTTTGGGGCTTCAAACATAAAATCAGCCATTTGTCAGATCAAGAATCTCCTTCAGAAATGTACTCTCTGTGAACATCTGGTGGATGTTGGGCTGTTACACTCTGTAGGTTGATTTCTTCCTGTTAAATTTGGATCCTTGTTCTGGTTCCCCTTGTGATCCAAACTCCTGGGCTTGATACTTGAGTTCTAGGAAAGAAGCCACAGACACCTGCAACACCTGAAGACTCTACCAGGTATAAGAGATACATTTTGAGTAGCGCTTGGTGGTACAGGTCTGTATTGAGAAGCTAAGACAGGAGGATCACAGGTTCAAGATCAGCCTCAGAAATTTAGTGAGACTCTCAGTAACTTAGTGAGATCTTATTTAAAAAACAAAACAAAACAAAAAAACCTCATATAAAAAGGAATTATAAAAAGGAATATGTAGCTTGGATGTAGAATGCCTCTAGGTTTAATTCTCAGTAAAATATACAGGCAGACACACACACACACACACACACACACACACACACACACACACACACACACACACACCAGAGAGAGGAGGGCAGAGAGAGATTGAGAGATCGACAGAGAGGGAGAGAAAAATGCTGTTTGTTTCATAAAAAGGTCAGTCTGCAGAGCCTCTACTCTTTTCTTGTCTACTCTTTCTGTGGCTGAGCAATTCAGATGAGAAGAAAGTAGACCAGAAAGCCAGTCTACAGGAAAGGAGGAAGAAATTTCTGGAAGCTTTTCATATCCAAACACCACCTCTCCCCGCACAATGGCCAAATCACTATTTAGGGTCCTACCCAGTGTGTCTCTTAAGAATCATGTGCTTAGATGACTGGGAAACATTCACATCTGTGTTCCTCTCTGGGCCCATGGTGCAGCTTACAGAGAACAGCTCAAGGCTTGACCAAGGTCTGCAGGCATGAGTTTGGACATTGTCCAGAAAGAGCAGAGAGTTTCTCCTCCCTGCCCCTGGGAAGACAGCCTTGGAGACCCGAGAATATAATCCGAGTGAAGGAGAGTCAGCAGGCCTGGGCTCCAAGGGACAACTATGTGACAGCCAGGGCACCTTATGCAGACCTGCTTTCCTGGAGTCACAGCAGAGTTGTCAATAAGTTTCTTTCATGAACTGTCCTGTGAAAGGACTCCTGGAGTTGAGCTGATCCTGTACCTGTGGTGCTATCCAGAAACCAGAGGGCCAAGTCAGTTTGAACCCTAGGGATGCCACCCAGGTGTTAGCTGGAATGCCCAGGGGAGGCCCTAGGTGGGCACAGATGAGTGGAACTGGAGAAGGCCACTTCTGGGAACTTATGGTCATGACAGGACAGGAGAAGTCACTCTTAGGTGCTCATGCCTTTGCTGCCCTCAAGGAGCCTGGCAGCAAGTCCAGGGGCCCCAGGGCCTTCCCAGGAGCCCTACCCTCACCCCACCTTCCTTCTCCCCTCAGTGGTCCCCAAAGGGAGTCTGGTGTTCAGCAAACAGATTCCATCTGGGATAAGAAATGGAGGTCTGAAAACTTAAAGAAAAAGGATTATTTGGACTCCTGCATGGACTGTGTCTGTGTGTAAGGAGGGCAGGGAGTACCTTCAGCACCTCGTGTCTAGTTGGCCAGGGAGGAGAGCATGGAAAGGCCCTGGGATCACGAGGAGGGTTGGTTCTGACCAGGGCTAGGTGGACCAGACAGATCTGTGTTCTGTGGCTGTGGGTCTTGTTCTGTGGAAAGTCAACAGAGCCACTGGGAACAAGTCTGAATGCCTTCCCGGTGCTTTCTAAAAGCTTCATCCTTTCAGTTCTGCTTACCACAGTTCTACATGAACACTGCATTGTATGGCTATAGGCTTCCTAGAAAATGTGAGCAATTCTGGGAGTTTTGAGAAGCTCTGTCCTATCCAATTCCTATTTTAGAAGAGGGTCCATTCATTCTATTTTTGCACAAGATCCATAAGGCGTATAAGAATACTACATGGGCCTCACATTTCTGGAAGGTTTTAATTTTCAAAGAATGTCCCATGATCTCATTTGATCCTTACAACAAATCAGAAAAATAGGCAGGGTGAGTATTAGACTCATTTTTCAGATGCATAAGAGATAGTGGGGGACTTGCTCACATGTGGCTGCCACCTGCCAACCTGGGACTAGATTTTCTGATTCTGCAAAGCCAGCCCTAGCTGGCCAGTCCTGTGTAGATAGTGGGTCAAATACAGGTACTTAGAAAAGGGTTTGTTGCTGTGCCTTCTGTGGGAAGGTTAACCATAGGCATAATTGAAGGTGAAATTATACTTTAAGTCCCCTGGTGCCCACTCCATGCTCCCAACTGCCCTTACCAGCTTGGGACTCACTGGGGAGAGTAGTACCCATCCTTTCTCCTACCCAGGATCCAGCTGGAATGGCTTTTCCTGCAGCTCCTTGGGGCCACAGGCTGTGGCAAGAGTCTGTGGGCCTGAAGACCACTTTTATATCTACTGGCCATGAACTATGTGTCCTGGGCAAATTCATGTAGCCTCAGAGGCTATTGGAGTATATCGGTATTTCTCAGAGTGATGTCATGGGTCCACCTGTGTCATGGATACTCGTGTGTGTGTGTGTTCATGTATGTGTGTTTCAGGCTTCTCCCCAGCCATTGCACCTCTGGGCTGGGTCCCTGTCTCTTTGATGATTTGAAGTCACATTTGAGGTTGGCCACCACAGGGCTAGAGCCTCCTCCAGTGTCCTTCTAACCCAATGCCTCCTTTCAGAATAACCCTCAAACCTGACTCTGGGTGGGCCAGGGTTCCTATAGGGAGTATTGGCACTGATTTAACTGTGTATCTAAAAAGGTGCTTCAGGTAAAGACTTGTGAAACCTGAGAGTTCAAGGGGGAGAATATAGAGTAGGCGGTCTAGGCTTGAGCATAGAGTGAGACAGCATCCTGTGTGCTTATTTCTGGAAACAATGCCAGTCCTTAGACTCTTCTCAAGCCAAGCAAAGGTATGAGGATGGTCTTGCCTCTCATTCAAGACAGAATGAATCACTCTCCCAGGGGAGAGTGCCTCTTTCCTTTCTTGCTCTCCTCTGCCCAGCTCTCCATGACTCAGGTGTGGTCTACATCTTTTACTCAGGGGATGAGCTCAGTCTTCCTTCCATTTCACTGTGAAGAACATGGCTGAAAACAACTTCTACTGTCGACCAAAGAAGTGAGACCAAAAGCCCTGAGATGAAGGAGGGGCCAGCAAGAGTCACATTTTAAAATATGTGTCATACTTATTATAATTGTTCTGTGCACTCCTATGGTGTATTAAAAGATTTCACACTGAAGCTGGGCGTGGTGGCACACACTTGTAATCCCAGCATTTGGGAGGCTGAGACCGGAGGATCCGGGTTCGCGGCCAGCCTCAGCTACCTAGTGAGGCACTCTGCAACTTAAACTCTGTTTCAAATAAAGAATAAAAAATAGGACTGGGGGTATAGCTTGGGGGTAGAATGCCCCTGAGTTCAATCCCCAGTACCGCCAAAAAAAAAAAAAAAAAAAAAAAAGAAGAATTCACACTGAATAAGATCTAGTCTCAAAACGGAATGTGGTATTGTCTTGTACTCAGGTTGCATGTAAAAGTAGCTGTAACAGCTTAAAGAGCTGGTCTTAGACTCATGGGCCAATGTCAGATGGTGGATGCTTATGAGCTTACATTTAGATATTTTAAAATATCAGAGTTGATAAAGCTATCAAATGTATCATAGTAGGAAGCCAATTCCTAAGAGGAGATCATTGTCTTAAAAATTATTAATATTTATAGCTTATGCAGGAACATAAGTTCTACTCACCCAAGATGACAGAAGACATGGCTTTGTGATATACAGATAGTGTAGCCACCTAAGTGGGATATCTTGCAGAATACACTTTTGATTATTCAAGTTCTCCTTGTTTAATTTAAACATTTACTTGTTAACGAATGCCTATAAATTATTTCCAGCTGCCAAAAGTGAATTTCAGTTAGACATTTTTTGTGTGACCCAGAAGAGGCAGTCATTCGGAAATGCATTCTGGTCAAGAAGTGGGCACGATTACCTGAATAATAGGAGGTGGCCTTTGGAATGAGGAAATAAAATTGTCCCCCCAAATTCTTTAAAAATTAAAAAGATTAATACCTATTAATTATACATGTTAATGCGGTTCGTTGTGATATTTCCATGTGTGTGCACAGCATGTACTTATCAAATCCAACCACCCTTTTCTGCTTCTCTTTCTCAATCTCTAGAAATCACAACTCTATTTTCAGGTCGCTTTTTTTAGCTTCTACATATGTGAGAGAACATGTGGTACTTGTCTTTCCATGTCTGGCTTATTTCACTTAACATAATGTCCTTCTATTCTGTCCATTTTGCTATAGGTGACAAAATTTCAGTTTTTTTAATGGCTGAATAATACTCCATAGTGTATATGTAGTATACTCTATGTATGTGGAATATATTCCTTTGTCTGTTGATAGAAATCTAAGCTGGTTCCATATCTTAACTATTACATACCCACCCCCCACGTTCGGATTATTTTATTCTCATTATTCTTAATTCTTCAAAGATCACACATAGTGGATCTAAGGCCGAAACCACAAGTTGTTTCAGTATCCTGGGATCTTACTCAACAGAACCGAGGAGATTCAAGTTTACTTTAAATTTCTAGGCAAGTTATTCCTGGCTTCTCATCGCTCCTTTGTGGCAGTTCCAGTGTCTACCCGTGAGCAACTCTTTTGCAGCTGGCAACCTAACAACCCAACCAATTGGACAGCCTAGTTAAACAGACGTCTGACCTTCCAGCCCTCCGTTTCTGCTGTTGCTGCTCCCTCCCATCCAGTTATACTGAATAAACTGTTCAGGTGAAATGAAAGTATCTGGAAAGAGGCCTGGAACTCCAGGTTCATGCAAACCTGCAGAAGGAGAGATGCTGTGATATATGCATTAGTGGCACGATCAGTGGTGTGGGGAGGTGCTTATCCTGCAGGGCTGCTGTCGCCACGCAGAGCAACTTAATTTGGATTTACTATAGTTAGAATATTTTGCATATTACTGTTCTTTATTTTAAAACTATAGCTCCATTAACAAATAAGTCCTTTTAAAATTTGCTGGCTTTTCCATTGGTTATTTATTTATTTTTTTGTTGTAGTTTGGATTGGACCCAGGGGCATTCTACCTCTGAGCTACACTTCCAGCCTATTTTATTTTTTTGAAACAGAGTTTCACTAAGTTGCTGAGGGACTCTCTGGTTGCTGAGGCTGGTCTCAAACCTACAATCCTTCTGTCTCAGCCTCCTAAATAATGAGATTACAGGTGTGTGCCACTGTGTCTGGATTCTGTTTTTTTTAATAATAAAAGACAGAGCATTATTGATAGTTGGAGAAGTAAAGATAAGGAAATACATCACTCATAATCCCTAATACAATTATTATTTTGTTTATTCCCTTCCAGTCTTTTCATTTTATAAGTATGCTTTTATCTAGTTGAAGCCACAGTGCAGTACATTTCCTAGTTCTTTTCTCACTCTGTGTGTGTCATTTGTAATTTTCCGGGTTGCTGTATGGCCTTTATCTTCCCAATGGCAGCATGAGGGTCCATTGCTATGTGTCATAATTTACTTAACCATTTACCTTCTGTTACCATTTTGGTTGTTTCCAGTTTCCCACTGTTACAAATTATACTGCCTTTGGGCATTTTGGTGCATATTGTTTTCTCATATTTGCATTTTTGGTGCATTTTTAAAAAGTGTCATTCAGGGGCTCAGATATTTGCTCAACAGTGGGCATTACATTTGAAGGTAATGAGGAAATAGGGCATTACTTAACAATGACAGTGGGAAAATGGGCCCTTATTTAACAATTTGTTGAATTATTTTTTTATGGAAGGTCTTCACTATTCTTTAAATTGAGGGGAACATATAGCATTAAGGTATCAGCACATGCCTAGGTGTTCAGACACCTTAAAAGTCTCTCTGATTCATTTTTTCAGAGATCCTGAGTGTTGTTAAGACTCTTCTGTCTTTAGCAGCATGATTAAGGACTTTGGTGCTGGTCTTCGTTGCTTTATTGCAATTTCAATGCTGTATGCAGATGCATAAGAGCTACGTGCAAGGGTGTAAAACTAGAAAATCAGCGTATTCGTTGGTTAGCATCCTCCAGGAAGGACATCAGTGAAAGCCTACTTACCTCGGCCTCACCTAGGGTGTTGGTTTTGCAGCTATAATAGCAATATCATTCTTGTCTTTTCCATGTCAGTAATGTGGCACTTAGCGAGTGTCCAAATGAGGACTGTGATCCTCTGCTTAATATTCCCGAGGCACTTATGTATTGGTCATTCACATGCCAAATACAGGCTTGTAATTACAATGACATTCTCTCTCTTTTTTAAGGGTTGCAAAGGTTCTATTTAATGAAACATGCTTAAAACTAACTGGAACACCTTTCTGTCTCTTTTCCTATCTCTCTACCTCTTTGTTTTCTCAAGTGAACTACATTCCTTCAGTGCGCATGTGAAAGGGTGAGATTGGGGAGACCAGGAACCAGAGTGCCCAGTAGTGGGTCTCTGTGAGTGAATAGTAGGGAAGAAAAATAAGTATTGCTTTTTTTTAAATGGGGGGAAAATCAGGAAAAAGGCATGCATAAAGGATTTATCCTTTCCATGAAAACATTGATTAATGAAATCTAGTATGAACGGATGTCATGCCCTTTAAATATTAGATTTCATTACTTAGTGGATGGGAGGCTTCTGAAAGGGGATACTCAGCCTCTGCTGCCTCTTTACGGACACAAATGTTTCATGCCTTGGCAGTGATCAAAGATGCAAATGCCTGCGGTAACCGAATCACTGGACAGGGCGAAACATCGTGCAGGACAGATGTGTTGTCAGGAAAGGGCTTTTGCTGATAAAAGGGACAGCTGCCCTCAGGTTGGGGTGGGGGAGAGGGGAGGCAAGAGGGAAGGAAGTATGCAAGGGAAGGTGATCTGACCACAGCTGGGAAACTCCAGCTTGCTAGCTCTTCCGGTTCTAGCGGAGCTGGCCAGACATCTGGCCTCTGTTCTAATTAAAGTGGGCAACCAGTTTAGTGGCTGCAGGGAAGAAAACAGTGGTAAAATCCTGATGGCTGTAGGGTCACACTAAGGCTCTTTAAGACAGAGGTTTTGCCAAATGATTTCCATCTCCTAAGGGCCATTTGATTCAATTCCACTTAGATTTATTGAGTGCCAGCTATATATAAAGCGCAGACTCTGGCCCTTAGGCAGCCCCTGTCTTTTGGGAAAGGCAGACGAGGGGACAGCTGACTCTGGTATGAAAAGGAATAAATTAATATGGTAGCCAGGCATGGTGCCACACGTCTGTAATCCCAGTTCTTGGGAGGCTGAGACAGGAAGATCACAGGTTTGAAGCCAGCCTCAGCAACTTAGAAAGACTTTTAACAACCTAGTGAGACCCTGTTTCAAAATAAAAAATAAAATAGGGGTAGAGGTGTAGCTCAAAGTTAGAATCCTCTGGGTTCAATCCCCAGATCCCCAGTAACAAAAAACAAAAACAAAACAAAAGAATAAAAAACCAGGGTGGAGACCCATGAAGAGTTCCTTAGGAGTGTAGCAGAGGGAGTAACCTATTGTCATTGAGAGAATCTGAGGTGGCTTCCTGGTGGAGTTGACACTTGTTCTAAGCCTTGAATTTTGAAGTCAGTTTCCAAGCGGACATTCTAGAGGATCATCACTTGGAATCTCTCCTCTATGGGACTGAGACAAGAAGCTCATTTCATACAGTCACAGAATTTCCCACTTTCTCCATGGCAGCTTCATCCCTGTTGTCCCCCAAACTAGGATTTACACAGATGGAACAAACCAGGAGCCTGGCTTTTTACCCGGTTGAATTATTGGAGAAGGATCAGTTTGGCCCCTCAATAGCTGGCTTATGTTTTTGGTCCAGACTTTGCGTATGGTAACCTATTCCTATCAGGAAAAATTAAGCCCCAATATAACCGAGTCATCTCCTGCTAGGTAGTTAACCTGCACTCGGCTCTCTTGGTGGTATTGGCTACAGGCAAAATGAGGGTGTCCCTCTCCATGTAAATGAGCCAGTTGGAGCTTTTGTTAACCATTTTCTTTCCCTTGGTGCCCCTCTGATATTCCTCTTTCCTGTTCTTCTAAGTCCTCTCCAAGTGTCAAATGATTGGTTGGCCAGAAAGGGCCTGGGATCGGCAAAATCCCGATTTTATCTTTGTTACTGAAGGCAGAAATGATCTGCTATATATTTTTTATAAGAAAATGTGTTTTGTTTATAGCTCTATAGCCAACCCTCCCTTTCCGCCCCCTAATAAGCTCATGTCAGAATTCTGAAGCAAGTTCGCCGTAATGGTAGCCTAAAGGACACATTTTGTAAAAATGAAAAATGAACATATTATTTATATATCAATAGTGTAAAAAAGCATTGATCATTGCAAGCAGCGTGATGTTTGCTTCTCTAGTTCCCCTCCAAGCTTTCTGCACCTTCCTTGCGTCCCCCTCCCTGTTTGCCCCAGGCACCAGAGTCACTCCCACCATTTAGAAAGAGAATTCTAGTCTGTCTTGGTCAGTTTGTGCTGGGATTCGGTCTTTAATACGGAGCCTTCAACGGCTGAGCCTCCAAAATGACTCTCTGACAGCCAGCCATTAATTACCATCATCCGCATCTAATTCATTCATCCCTCTCCCTCTCATGTAGAGGGACAGCGAGGGCTGAGGGCACTCAGGGAAATGTAGGCACCATTCCATGTTCTTTATGCAGAGAGGGCTGCCGGAGACTTTGTTGGATGCAGGGGCTTTAATTGAATTGGCTTGCCAATAAAGCTGTTGTCATTCAGTAAGTGAATTTGTTGTACTACTCGAACCACAGCTGCTGCAGACAGCCTGGAATTTCCTGAAGGCAAGCCAGGCCCTGGGCTTGCCTGGGTTCAGCCTTCTTGATGGGTCCCTGAGGCCATGCAGAGGGCCCCTCTTCATGGCCTGGTTCTGATACCCATTTGGGTGCCACTGAGTTGCAGGAGCAGACTGGGATCCCAAGAGAGATGGTGGGTTGTGACCTCGGGGCATCTTGTAGAAAAAAGGGAGTCCATAGGAATGTTGGGGGTGGAACTGGGGGCAGGTTAGCCTCACCTACCACAATGGGGTGTTTTCTCTATCTCTGGGCGGACGCTGCCCCCTGCTCCATAGAGCTAACAGTAAGAGACTATTGCTTCCTATTGTGAAAAAGAAATTGAGAATATGACAGTTAATATATTTGTAGAGCCTTGTTTAAGAGGTCGAGCAGTACTCAGAAAATACAGAAGCATTAGAACTGGCATTTGTTACTGGGAGATTGTTGGGCCAGAAATGCTCTACCTCTTCCCACAGTTTATAAAACACGGCAAGATTGGCAGGTTGCTGTGATTTATGATGGCTTTAAAGTAACATCAAGATTAAGGAAAGTTTTTCAAGGGACTGCAGAGCCATTTTTATTTTCTGCATCCGAGCACATGAGTGTGGTGGGCTCATGAGGGCAAGGCAGGGCTGGGAGGCAGATTTTCAGATTTTTGGGCTTTACCCTTTCAATGAATGGGGATCTCTGGTTGAGCTTTTGGTTCAAGGGATGTCTCCCCTGGTAATGTGGAATTATCTGACCAGTGCCCAAACCTTTTCAGGGAACCTGTTCTCCAATTGTGTACAAGGTTCATGAAACAGACAGGTGTCTGCTCTGCTTTCAATTATTCAGGAGTGGAAGATTTCCCAGTCCTCGACACCTGTCCTCCACGGTCTACCGGCCTTTTGGCTGTTTTGTTGTTCCTTTCACCAGGAAGCTGGAGAAAAAGAGGGTCTGGAAGTCGAATGTAGTTTTCGTTTGAATCCTGAAATTCTGACACTCAAGGAAACTCTTTAAATTAAGCCTATATATTGACCCTGCTTTTGGCTTGACGAATGAGAGTTGAAGGGACACATCACACGCATGGCTCTAAGTCTGTAAGGAAAAGAAATGGTGGAAACACAGGGGAAAGAGACCTTGGGACAGCAGCGTGTTTGGCTGGAGAGAGGGTGATGTGTGCATGCTTGAGGAGGGGTGTTAGGGTTGCTTTGATCCCCAATTTTGGAAGGAAATAGTACGATGCTTCTTACTCTAGCTAGTAAATCTGTTGACCAGTTTTTCCCATGTATAATCATTCCTTTGTATACTTTTCCACAAATCAAATCATGACATATTTGAGCATAGAAATAAACTATTTATTTATTTATTTATTTATTTTCTCCCACATCCCTCTTTTCCTCCTTTTTCCATCTCATCTTACATCAAACGACATAATAAACTTTAAGATTCTCTTTTCTGCGCACACATGAATTCCTCAACCTGCTTTTTGAAATGGTTATCCCTCCTTCCTTCACATTGGTGGGCTTTGTGCAGATATGACCCAGCGAATGGTCTGTGACACTCCTGTCCAAGAACTGTCATCTCAAGTGGAAGGCATGGGCCTGTGATGGACTTCCAAAAGTGATAAATTCAGGGAAACCCAGTGGAGACAGACCCATAATATTATTTATTTTGGGCTTCTGCCTTTTATAGTGAGTACTTTTCTGTACTTCTCTCTGATGAGTGGAATTAACATTTGCATGTGAACTGGAAATGCTAAGTTGACAAGAGTCCTTCGAGGCTTTTGCATCTTACTCAGATACCTTCGGTGACTTCATCAGGATTCAGGTGTATTAAGGGATCAAGCGGTTGGGCTCATGCGTGCAAAGGTCTCAAGGTGATCTGAGAGCCTGTCCCCAAGCCAAGTTCCGATGGTCCCTAGGGGAAGAAACTTTGCACACAGTGAATGAGTGCACTTTAGTGTTAAAGCTCACAACAAACCCGCATAATACTTTAATCATTTTCTAGCAGTGCCTCAGTGGTTATGGAATAGCGTTATGGAGAAAGTACAATTGGCTCACCCTACTTTGGTAAATATTATTTTTATTTCTTTTCCAAGATTCAGAATTCTACTTAGGTTTCCTCATTGCTGTTCTTCTCAAACTGGGTCTGTGGGGTGACGTGGTGGTATGTTGGGGGATCCCTGGGGCTGGAGGATAATAAGGCAATTTTCCTGGAGCATTTATTTTACTTGAAGATTTTTGAGGAAAATGTAATTAGTGGAAAGATTGTTGTTACATTATAAAGTTGAATACAACATTGACATTCATTTTAAATACAATCAGGAAGCCAGGTGTGGTGGCCCACTCCCAGTACTTGGGAGGCTGAGACAGGGGGATCACAGCTTAGTGACCAGCCTCAGCAACTTAGTGAGGCCCTCAGCAACTTAGTAAGACCCTGTTTCAAAATAAAAAAATAAGGGCTGGAGGTGTAGCTTGTAGGTAAAGTGCCCCTGGGTTCAATGTATAACACCACACACACACACACACACACACACAGCATTAGGTAAGGGGCAGGATGGAGGGGGAGGGATGTTTAATGTCAAGGAGTGCTAGATTTCTCCTGATGGTTGGTGTGGGGGACTAACATTTTGCCCCTACCAAAAGAAGGCCATTGTTGAGAGGTAATGATATGACGTGCGATGCCATTTTTGTTGTTGTTTTTGGCTCTTTTTCAGGCTCTTAGGTGTTGTAAAGTGGTTCCATGTGTTGGGAGATGAAGTACTCTCTCAAAGTGGCACAGGACTGCCTGTGCACTTCCCTGACATGGAGCCTGGTGCTGGTGTTTGCTGGGTCGGTCGGTCCGCATGAGGAAAGGGATTGCTCAGCAAATTAACAGTGTAAACCAGACTGCAGGAGGGACTTTTATCTACCTGAGAACAAACTGTTTTCTAGCACTTTAGCAGCACCACTTACATACAATTTTAATGTGCTAATGGCAAGTGATTATTATCTAGTTAGTGAATCTACTTGAAAGAAATAAAATAGCCTTCACTGTCCCCGAGTTGGGACATCTCACTAACCCAGGCTTGCCAGGTGGTTGGAATTAGAGAAGTGCGACCAGAATGTTCTCTGGGATTTGGGGGCACAGAGTGTGCATACAAGCAGGCTGCCTTTTCTTTAGAAGAAAAATAAATGATGGCATTCTGTTTGGGGGCTCGAAATCACAAGACTGAAAACATAAAAGTGACAACTGTGATATGCTTTTTTAATGAGGGCAGAGATGTCAAGAGAAACCAGCCTTCCAGGAACAAAACAATACTCCGTCAGGTGCAGTGGACTTAAGACCTTTTCCTTTCTTGGAATAATGTCCTTAAAAATAACCAGATTTTCCATTCAATAGAAAAATGTTCATACCTTCCTTCCCACCAACATGAATTGTTGTCACCAAACAGGGGCGCCAGCAAGCCATATTGACTTTGGAAATTAAAATGGGAATGTTCAAGAACGTTTTCAAAGAATTATATGGGATTTTAGCCATCTGAATGGCTTTCTTTTTAGGGTCAGTGAGAGTATTCTTGCTAAAATGTAGCCATTGCTTTGGAAATAGTTTCCTTAATGTCTTTCCTGTCGCCCCTGCTGGGGCTGAGCAGGAAATGTAAACCAACATACAGTATGTGTGTTTATTTTCATGTCCCATTTTATGGGAAATTGGATGGGATATTCCACTGAGGCTTCAGCAATGATCTGTTGACAATGCAGGGGGAGTAGGGCAGACTATTGCTGACGGAATTTGCAGAAGAAGGAGATTCGGTAACCTTTGAGGACTATGGGGAAGAACTAGGCCTGCCAGTGGGAGTTGTGTTACCTGGGGGCAGGACGGAAGCAGTCCGAAATGAAGCCCGCTAGCCAGCTGCCCATCTGTGAAATGACGTCCTCACCAGCCGGCCCTGGTTTCTAGCACAGTAGGGCTGCTGTGCCACACCTCATCTTGAAGGATGTTGTGTTTCTGATACTGTGTGGTCTTCCTGCCTCTGCTGGTCACAGGAAGCTCTGGATACCAAACACCCAATACAATGCACGTAAGGGTCATTAACTGGGTGGGTGGGAGTGGGGGATTACCCTGTGAACCCCTGTAGGACAGGAGAGGCTATGGATTGTCAGAACAGTCATATCCTGGCCACGTGCAGATGGTAGGTAGTTAAACTGAACCTTTTCCTGGGATCCTACTGGAAAAGCAATTTAAAAAGTGTCTGGTTAGGTGTGTGTATGTGTGTGTGTGTGTGTGTGTGTGTGTGTGTTTCCTGTAGAATGTTTGAAATCTCAGTCAGGCCCATCTGTAAGATAGCAGTAGCTGTCGGTGTGTGTGTGTGTGTGTGTGTGTGTGTGTGTGTTTCCTTGCAGGGGAAAAGAGTTAGTATGTTTGCACTTTAAGCTCATAAACATCTGCAGCCCGGACCATCATCGCAGGCATGACAAGGAGCGAAGGGCTGCTGTTTGCCAGCATGCTGTGGCAGCCTCCAAGTCCTAGGCTGAAATACTGTATAAACTTCCAATTTGATTAGGACTTGGTTTTATGTTTCTAAACAAGGAAATTGAGGAGTGTCAAATTAATCTTGTAGTCCTGGTCACTTTTTAATTCCAGTTGGCCATCCCAGACTGGATTTGTGCAAATACTGACTCCAGGAAATAGTTGAAGTACTAAACTTGGTAAATAAATGTGTTTATCTTACAAATGGATTCAAGATGAAACACCCAGCTCTTCTCCAGGGCATTTCTCTCCCTGCCTGTTCATTTTAGCAGCTTGACCAAACTAATTCCCTTCCCCTGGTGTAATATTTAAATGGACTTCTGGCGTCTGAGGCATTGCCTGCTGCTCTGATTCCCTAAGAAAAGTCATTTAAATAGATTCTGACTATCTTGCATCTACTATGAAAGCCAATCAACTAAAAATCCTGGTCACTTCTCTCTAATTTTAGATGAGCCATGTGGAATTATTGGCTTTGGAGAAAACTTATCTTATCAGAGCTGGGAGTTTTGGATTTAATTTTGAACAATCTTTTTCGTTTCTTTCCTAACAAGAAGAAAATGAACAAAAAGACAAGTAAGAAAAGGTTGCCACAAGAAGTTAGCAAGCTGTCAATAGAGGTACTACTACTAACTGAAACTGTGTTAGGTCACCATCACCTCTTCTGATGCCGGACCTGCCCTCCATGCCCACAATGAGAAAGCAGGAGAAGCTCAATAGATATCTTGCCACCCAGGAGTTTGCAGTCTGCTTGAACACAGAAGCTCTTCCCATTTAGAGGGTAGCTAGTGTGATTTGGATTTTCTGCTGAGCATGGGATGAGGAATGCAGAAGCCAGTGGGAAAGAGGTTGTGCATTGGTTAGGGAGCAGGATGTGGGGGCATAAGTCAGCCTGCAGAAAAAGCAAGAGGTGTGTGTGTGTGTGTGTGTGTGTGTGTGTGTGTGTGTGTGTGTGAAGAGCAAGCATGCAGATGCTGATAACAGCACAGAGATGGCAAATATAATGGGAAGAAAGCAGAAAGCAAAAGGTGGAGTTGGAGGGCAGGAGCTTGGCCAGTCTGGCAGCATCCCTAAAAAAAGAGGGCATCCTGTTGGGGAGTAGAGTGAAAGATTTGGAGTGCTGGGCCAAGGAGTGGTGTTCAGATCATAGCTGTGCTGGGGTGGAGCTCAGGGGCTGGAGGCAGAGAGAACCCTGATCTTCACATGCTTGGGCCTGAGGGGATGTGTACGTGAAGCTAAGATTTGGGTCACCAGAACTGAGACTGGCAAGAGGCACAAGGCTCCATCATGCCTCAAAGTTGGGGGAGGTGGAGGGTGCTATGGAATGGGGTTGGCTGGGGTGGTGTCATGGAAAACTCGGATTTTGTGAGCTGCAGGGAGAGTGGGAAAGCAATGGTGTTTAGAATCATCTTCTACCAGGGAAGATGATTATCAAAACAGTTGGATCCTACTGTGGTGGTTAAAATGTATGAATAAAAATACATTGATATCCAAATTTTCTTCCCACTCTCTTTCTTTCTGTTCAAAATAGTAACCAATGCTAAAAGAAAAATCGATGCTTAAAAAAAAAACCCAAATGTTTCAGCACATTGGGGGCTGTGGAGAGTGGCCGGGCAATAACACCTTTTACTTTTTATTTCCTAGTGTGGGTTGGAATTAGAATTGGGATTTAAAAATGGGGAAGCCAGGTCCTGCATCCTGACGTCTTATACACATCAGGTTGCAGTTGTCCTTGTGAGTCAAACCTGCAAACCTATAGGAAAATAGGCAACATTTTTATTTATTTATTTATTTGTTTATTTATTTTGCGGTACTGGGGATTGAACTCAGGGGCGTTCTACCTACGAGCTATATCCCCAGCCCTATTTTTTATTCTTTATTTTGAAACCCAGTCTCACTAAGTTGCGGAGTGCCTCGCTAGGTAGCTGAGGCTGGCCGAGAACCGGATCCTCCGGTCTCAGCCTTCCGAATGCTGGGATTAAAAGGGTGCGCCACTATGCCCGGCTCAACATTTTTATATTACATAAGCTATACCTGCTTGTGTGTGGGGAAGAGAGAAAGGGGACATTTCCTTCCCTCCTAATTTCTTTTTCCAGAGGAAACCACTCTAATAGTTTGGTCTCTATTCTTTCAGATTTTTTCCCTTGGCAGAAAATTGATAACAACTAACTTTAAAAATAATTTCTTGTGCTGGCTGGGGATTGAACTCAGGACTTTGTATATGCTAGGCAGATATTCTACTACTGGGTTATACCCCAGCTCAACAGCTTGTTTTTATTGGGGGTTCTCTCTGTGCAGACACTATTCTACGCATTTTACATGAATAGCATGGACTCCTTTAGTCCATGTGTCAGCCTGGTGGGGCAAGTATGATTGTTTTTTGCCATTTGACAGATGAGGAAACTGAGATATAGAGAAGTTAGGCAACTTGCTTGAGATCACATAGGTAGTAGGAGGTGGAGCTGGGATTGAAATCCAAGCTACGGAAGTCTCAAGTCTGTGCTCTTAGTTATGACCTCCTGAATACATGAATGTATATAGTATATACACACAAATATGTATACATCTAGTTCGTACTTAAAAGTTGAAAGCATATTACACCTGTTGTTCCACAGTTTGCTTTTTTTGTAACCATGAATAGTGTGGACATTTTTACATACTAGTGTATATAAATTCACTTTGTTGTTTTAAATTTGCATAGAATCATACTGATGTGCCATCACATTAAGAAAAAAGATTCTCCCATCATTGGTCATTTGGGACCTTTTTAGATATTTTCTTTGATAGACAATATTGCAGTGAATATCCTAATGACAAGAGCAGCAGTAACAGCTACCATCAATCCTGAGCAGTGGGCTTACTGTGGGCAAGGTCCCTTTTCTGTGTATGAGCTTCTTTAAACATGCTTTGTTGTATAAGTGAACTGGTATTTCTGCACACTAGATGCCTGGAAGTGGGCTGTTAGGTTAGAGGCTCAGTGCACTTAAAAATTTGACGGAAACTGTCAACTTTTCTTCCAAAGAGGGACAGGTATTTTTTGGGTGTCACTTCTAAATGCTATGCTTTGTTTGACATTTTTTGGAGTGCATAGGCACATAGACAGGGGCTCTCCTGGAGGTACAAGGGCGGGGAGACAACTTGGGACAAGTTTTCAGGGGGTGAAGATGGTCTTCCCACAAGGTGAGGCTGACAGCATATGCTGGGAGCTGCAGGTGTGCAGAGAGTATGTGCCACAGGGAGGGTGTCAGGGGGCTGCAGAGAGGAGGCGGGCTCAGTACGGCTTGGGAGGATGAACAGACTTGGACGGATGGAGTGGGGGTGGCATCCTGGGAGGCTGTCAAGAACAAACTTTGGGATGATGGTGTAGTTTAAGGAGGCAGTGACTTGGTGGGGTTGTAGGACTGATGGAAGCAGAGGGTGTGTGCCGGGAAATGGTCAGCCAGGCTACTGCCAAAAGAAGAGCAGAACTCAAGCAGGAAGGGAAGCCCACCTGTCACATGTCTAAATGATTTGACAAGTCAAGCCAATTCATTGCTAAAACGAGGCCTATCCTTTGCCTCAACATACAAATCTTCATAACCACCTGCAATGCATTGAATTTAGAATTCTCAGCCCCATGGATGATGGCCCTGCGAGGCAGTGAATTGTTTCCAGATCAACGCAATACAGAAAGGAAGCAGGGCTTGTCATAATCAAGTATTTTTGCCTTAGTCCCTTGGTTCATTTTTCCTCTTCTGTTAGCGCTGAAGCATGCTATTGACGGTGCGGTGGTTTGTGAGAGCAGGAGCTCAGCCCAGAGAAGGAGAGTGGGTTTCCTGTTCACACAGAGCTCAGAATCTCTCTAGCCTGGAGCTGAGGTGTTGAAAAGGAAGTACTTCTCTTCTTTCTCCTCCTCTTCACCCTACCCCCAACCAACAAAGAAAGAAACGCAGGTGCTTGCCTCTGACTTTCTGTTCTGCAATGGAAATGGCCTCCTGTGTTTTTGTTTCACAAGCACAATTAAAATCTGATTTCAATGCTACAATAGGGAAGCGAGGGTTGGGGTAAGAAACCAGGACCTGGATGCAAATGACTGAACCATTTTTAATGTGTTCTGTGTAATCAGGTGGGGAAAATTCTTTATTTAAATATAACTGACCGCCGGGTGTGGTGGCGCACACTTGTAATCCCAGCATTTGGGAGGCTGAGACCGGAGGATCCGAGTTCGAGGCTAGCCTCAGCTACCTAGTGAGGCCCTCTGCAACTTAATGAGACCCTGTTTCAAAATAAAGAATAAAAAATAGGGCTAGGGGTATAGCTCAGAAGTAGAATGCCCCTGAGTTCAATCCCCAGTACTGCAAAAAAAAAAAATATATATATATATAAATATATATATATAAATTTGTATATATTACATATATATATATCTGACCATTTTGAGGCATGTATCAAAGTAACTATGCAAGAAATGTTTGGTAATGCAGTGCTGCAGTTGTAAAATTTGTGCTCCCCCTCCCTTAGACAAGGCTATTCCAAAGTTAAGTTTCTCACGGTGATGTGAATACATCTGCATCCCACGGCACATGCCGTACAATTCTGCATCATAAATAATGGATTTACAAGCTTAACTACTAGTCAGGAATATTACACGTGTGGAATGTGGCTGAGTTAATGTCACTGTGAGACCCTTAGCTATGGCCAGGAGGTTTCCTCAGGCTCAGGCTGGGGCCACATGGGGGCAGGCTGAGAAAGCCACCATGGCTGGGCCTGCAACCTCGCCTAATGAGCAATAATGGCATTTTGGACTCAAGGATCTGGAGCCCCGTAGCCACAGATCACAAGGAAAAAGAAATCAAGCATTAAGGTTTCCCCCAGATTATTACTGAGTGGAACGGTCTGGAAATTGCAGGGTCTTTGCAAGTGTCGGCAGGGGCCTCAGTGAGGTCTCTCCTGATTGCTGCTGTTCCTCTGTCACTGGACTGCCTTGCTCTGAGCTTTCCTACAGTGGCACGGTGTGGGCTGCTCTCACCACCTTCTCGCAGGGTTGGAAGGAGTCCTGGGGGGAGGAGAGAGGGGTGACGCATGTGGACCAGGGTAGGATTTTCACTCAAGTCCATAAGGGCCCTGAGATGTATTTTGCATATCCTAGTGGATTCACAGAGGAGGAGCTGAGTGAAAATAGGCTTTGGGGGTAGTGAAGGAGGGGAATGTAAGGCATTCTTGTGTGTGTGTGTGTGTGTGTGTGTGTGTGTGTGTGTGTGTGTGTGTGTGTTCCTGCAATGCCAAGAAGGAGAATGGAAGGGGGGACTTACAGGTTCTGGTGTGCTGCACTACACCTCATCCATGAGATCACCAAAATGGGGCTGAAGGTTCAACACTCTACTTTCTTGACCTTGGTTCACAGCTCTGCCAGCTTATATTCCTCCCCGTTTTGAACTGCTGGGGGCATTAGCGTGGGGCACACCGGGCTGTCTGACAAGAGAAACAAGCATTTTAAGGATGGTGTTGGCTCTACTTTGCTTCAGTTGGGGGAACTGGAATCAGCAGACCAGTAAGTCACTATTGTGCATCCTGCTGGGCCAGGGGCTGCGGTGGACACTAAAGGAGCAGAGCTTCGGCCTCCTGTAAGACTCCAAGCCTCTGGTCATATGACCGTGGGCACCCACACACAGTCTCAAAAGCAGCCGGGCCACCTCACAGGTGCCGTTCCTTGGTGCAATCCGAAGGAAATGCTGCAAGCTAGCAGAGGTGGTGTCCTTAGGAGGAGTATTTGTAGTCTGAGAAGGCTTCCTGAAAGAGGCAGCTCTGAGCTGCTTTTCAAAGAGGGAGAGGATTCAGAGAGGAGCGGAGATCATTCACACAGAAAGTCAATTCCAAGCCCTGATGATCTCCATCCCTGTGGGAAGCAGGGCTTCTAGCAATTTGTGGTCTAATTCTAGGTCTGATTCCCTATTCCAGCCTGAATGTTGCTGGTCTGCTGGAGATGAAGCTGTCTCCCGCTCTCCTCCTGCCAGTTCTGCTCACAGCAGTTGGAGTTCAGAGCCAATGCTCCGCAACCAGAGGCAGGAAGCAAGCCTTCCCCACTAGTGCAGAGAACCCAGTCACCCAACCGACCAGGGTTCCTGCCAGAACAGGAAACCATGCAATGCGTCTGCCCGGCCATGTCCCCTGAGACGTTCTCCCACTCTGGTCCCAAGAGGCACTTGCCTCGCTGTGGACACGCACACGGAGGAGGGCGAGAGCCCTGGATGGCTGTGGGCTGGGTGAGCGGCTTGCACTTGGAGACTGTTCTCCTCCTGTGGCTGCAGTGGTGTGCCCGGAGGAGCAGCTTCCTCTCTCTGGACTCAGTTTCTGAATCGCAGGTCGAGGGTGGAGCATATGGCAGCAGGTCCTTTCTAAGTGAGAGCTCTCCGGTCCCAGAAGGCGGGTAGAGGCGAGTGGAGGCTGGTGGAGGTGGCAGAGCAGAGAGGAATGGACAGGAATTCCCCAGCAGAGGCTGTCAGGACCGGCACTGCACACTTCCCTCTTCTGGTGACACCTGCTCACAGGGTGTGGGAGAGAGCGGGCTGGCTGGCTGTGAAGGCTGCATGGATGAGTGGCCTGGCTGCTCCAGGTGTGTCCTTGGGCGTTGTGGGGTCCCTGTCTGGAAAAGGAAGCATGGGGTCCTTACTTGACTTCTCTTGACTTACTAGGAAAGACTTAGTCTTGTTTTGGGCAGACAGTTGCCTGGGGGACCTGTGGATAGACCTGTGGAACTCTAACCCTCTCTGTGACTGTAGCAAGTGCTGTGTCATGGTGGCCAGGACCTGCAGGACAGCAGAAACAGATACAAGTAAGTGTCCAGGTACCTCTTGTGGACCTTGGGGTGCAAACATACCTGGATGCCTGAGCCTCACTGCGCTGATGTTGACGCATGCTTGAAGATCACTCGGTCCATCTCCCCACATTACAGATGAGAAGAACAAGGCTGGAGTGGACAGATGTAGGACAGCTGTCTTGTTCAGGGTTGTGCAGCCAGTCAGGGACACAGCTGTAGCTGACTCTGGTCTGTAGACTTCTCTTCCACCAAATGGAAAGGCTGAGGCAACAGTGGCTTGGCATACTGCACATGGAAATGCTCTGGTGCCCCCTGGTCGAGGTCATTCTCTGAAAGCTTGTTTGAGGAAGTGAGAGCCAGGGCCCCTCTTCATGTGCTGGAGACTGGGTGGGGCACATGCTTTCTGCCCCTGGCAGGGCTGGAGAAAGGTGTGGAAGGGCAGTCAACCAAGAAGCATATAGTTAAGCATTTTTTATGTGTTTAGCTTTGTGCTAGGCACATTAGATTATAAAGGAGCTTTGTGGTCCACCCCTAACATGGCAATTTCACTGCAGCTGGACAGGCACATTTAACTCACAAATCGATGGCCAAAACAACACAAACTACTGTTTGTGTAGTAAGATGTAAGAACACATATTTGCATAAAGAAAATTAGGAGGGGTACAAAAAGCTAATACAAATGTCAACTGAAGAGCCATGCAATGAGAAGGGGGTGAGATTTTGTCCTTTGTGTCCTTTAATAGAAAAATTGTTTTAAGCTATGTGACTGTATTATCTTTGCAAAACAATGAAATATAAGCAACAACAAAAAGCCCAGATGACTAAATGCTGAAGTGAGTGACCAGTGGCCACTCAGGAAATGTTCAAATATTCAAGGAAAAAGTTCAAAGTTCAAAATTTAGGAAATGCAAAGTTCAAGGAAGCTTCTCCAGGCTTCCCAGGCACCTGGAGGGTAGGAGCTGGAAGGGACTCTAGGTGTCATTTTGATGAGGTAGAATAGAAGGAATAAAATTTTAGGCAGAAAAGAGACAGATGGGGAAGGAAAAGGAAAAATATAGTTTTAAATCTGGAGAGTTCATAATCTCTAACTCCACCCTATAGGATGTGTCTAGTCTGAGGCCAAAGCCTCAAGGAACCCACACCCTTAATCTCAATGGCCCCTCTCCCCACCTGAGATTCCTGAGATCCGTGGAGAGGACAAAGATCGGGCCTCACCCAGCCACCATCAATCGTTGCTAAGAAACCTGAGAAAGAGGAGATCCAGACCTCCGTAGTGCCCACCCCTTCTTGGGAGTTCTATAAAAGAACCGCAAAGGCTACAAAGACCCTCTTGGCCCAGATGATCTCCCTTCACCTGCCTTCTCCCTCGAGTCCCTTACTTTCCTAAATAAAACTCCTGCCTTTGTCCCTGACTGGTGCGTGTTGAAATTCTTTTCTCCACAGAAGCCAAGGACCCACAAGAAGTATCCTTGCTGACCCACAACATATTTTGTCCTACTGTGTACTCAGTGTTGGCATGTCTTATATCAAGGCCAAGACGTGGACCTTCCAGTGTCCCTCACTTGCTAATTCTTAAATCCTGTGACAATGCACAGATAGTGCTGATCCAGGGGTCACAATGCATGGGGAGGCCAGCCTCTGTCCTCAATGGCATTGTGTCCTCCAAGTGTACCCTTGATAGAAATGCCAAGGAGAGTCTAAGAGTCCAAGTGGAGAAAAAAGGTGCTCAGGGGCTAGGAAGCAAAATGAATCTAGAAAGGCAGAGTTAAGAGAGCATTTGAAATAACCTCAAAGGATGGGTCACGTTTTGACCATGAGAGGACAGGAATATCAGGCAGAGAGAACACAAATAAATATCTAGATGTGGGCATGTTCAGGAATTGTCAGGATTGGAGGGAGATTAAGTTGAATAGTTGGATGGAAATCTGGGTGTGTCTATGTTGTGGATTGTACTGAATGTCAGTCTGACACATTTTTTTTCTTTTAATTCAGTAGAAAATAGAGAGCCAGAGGGGCATGGTGGTGCAGGCTTGTAATCCCAGTATTTGGGACACTGAGACAGGAGGATTGCAGGGTCGAGTCTAGTCTCAGCTGCTTAGTGAGGCCTTCTGCAACTTAGTGAGATCCTGTCTCAAAATAAAGAATAAAAAATAGAGCTGGGGGTGTAACTCAGAGGTAGAATGCCTCTGAGTTTTACTCTCAGCCCCCACATCCCCCCCCCCAAAAAAAGAAAATAGCTGGGTGTGGTGACACATGCCTGTAATCCCTGTACTGGGGAGGGAGGTTGAGACAGGAAGATAACAGGTTCGAGGATAGCCTCAGCAACTTCATGAGACTCTCAGCAACTTGATGAGACCTTGTTTCCAAATAAAAAATAAAATGGGCTTGAGGCGTAGCTTGGAGGTAGAATGCCCCTGGTTTGGTTTCAATCCCCAGCAGGTGTGTGCGCGCGCACACACACACACACACATACACACACACACACACACACAGGAAAAAAAAAAAAAAAAGAAAATGGAGACTCATGGGCATGTGCTTGTGCTTGGGTTATTTTTTTTGGAGATTTTCTAATGAGTGTGCACTCTCCAATTCACCCAAGAACCCATGACAGGAGGCTTCCTGGAAGCAGTAGGAATTGATCTGAGGCCTTGTGGATTGAAGAACTTGAAGGCATTCTGGGTGGAAGGAAGAGTCTAGCATTGAAGGACCAGTGAAGAATTCTGGGCATGAGAGAGCATGTGGATGTTATGTATCAGGATGGCAGTTGGCCTCTGCTATTTAAGACCCAATGTGGGAAGGGTTTCTGAAGTACAGGAAGGCTTGGATTTGCAAAAAGAAACTTTTGGCTCATTCACCAGCCCTGAGGGAAGAGGCTATTATTACCTCAGTATTCCAAGATCTCTGCTTGCCAACTCTTTTCCTAGGTTATCTCTCCATTCTCTGTGCACTGGCTGGGAGTGGTCACTCCAACCCAGCTGTTCTTTGACATTTTACTGCATTTTGGATTGTGTTGATGGTGCAGTAAACATTCCCATTCATGGGTATTCCTTGCCAGGCTGGAGGGGAAGGGACCCCATGGTGGTGAAGCCACTGAAACAGCTAAACTCAACTCTCATTTTGCACATAAGGACACAGAGGTCTAGAGAGTTAAAGAACAAGCGCGAAGCACGAGAGAAGTGGGGACATGGGAGCAGACTTTAGTCTTTTGACTTTGAGTGCACCTTACAGTTTTTGTTGATTACTTTTTTTTTTTTTTTTTTTTTTTTTTTTTTACAGTACTGGGAATGAAACCCAGGGGTATTTTACCTTCGAGCTACACCCTCAACCCTATTTTTTATTCTTTATTTTGAAACAGTGTCTTGCTAAGTTGTGGAGGGCCTCACTATGTTGTTGAGGCTGGCCATGAACCTGAGATCCTCCTGTCTCAGCCTTGTTGATTACTTCTAAGATTTACTGAGCATAGACTATGCACCAAGCAGCATGTTAAAGTCTTCATTGCTATGACCTTTAATCCTCAATGACCCTATGATGTAGACTATTGTCTGCATTTCTTCAGAAGAGAAGCTGAAGGTCAAAATGATCAAGTCATTTTCAAGGTCACATACCTTGAAGTTGCAGTCAGAATTTGAATCTAGGTCTTTCTAATACTGAGTATCTGTCCAAGTTTAAGGTACTCTCTTAAAAATATTTAGTAATACTTATGATACTTCCAATAGAATACTTACTGTTTAATTGTTTATTTAATATTTATTATTTATTTATTATTGTTTAATAATTGCTATTTGAGTAATTTATAGTATACTCATAAATACAAGTACTTGAATGTACTTGTATTTTAATAATCAGTATAGAGATACACTATAGAAAATATTCTTTGGGAGAATCATGGTGTGTATACATGCAAGACATGGTGGGAATGAGTTTGAAGACTTACCAGTAGGGAGGTAGGTGAGTCAGGGGAAGGTGTACTTGGGAAAGACATAGTCTCATGGCAATGAGTTTCTTAAGCTTTTCAGGTTTCAATAGAACACTGCTCACCAGCCTATGAGTGAATGATGTGAATATAGTCACATATATTCCCACCTTGCTTTCTATTTAAATTAATATTTAATTAATGTGTGCTTCAGGACATATAGTGTGTAAAAAAGCTTGTACCCACTGATGGGCCCTGGATCTTTGCTGTGTGCTTTGCTGTTCTCCCCCATGTCTGGCTCCGGCTCCCTCTGCTCCAGTGTGCTGCTGCACTGAAGGGTGGTGGCCTCTGGGAAAGTGGGGGACAGAGTGGGTCCAGGGAGCTCTTAGTATTCCTTTTTAGAGGCATTTGTTAGGGTGGGCCCCACAGAAGGGCTGGTTGAGCACTGGTATGTTAAAGAGAAACAGCTCTTCCTAATTTTTGAGTGTAATTTATATTCAATAAAGTACACAGATATTTAGGGTTCAGTTCGATTAGTTTTGACAATTGTATATGCCTGTGTGATAGAAAAAGATACAGAACATCCTTGTAATTTCTCTTGTGTCCCTTTAGTCAACCTCCTTCCCCTTAGAGGCAATCACTTTTTAGTTTTTTAATCATTGTAGATTAGTTTTCTTTAACCACATCTAAATGAAATCATACCATGTATATTCTTTTGTATCTGGCTTCTTTCACTTAAGTTATTCTTTTTCAAATAGTTTTTGATACTCTATGCCCACATAACTTTCAGACTCAGCTTGTGCACTTTTCAGAAAGGCCTGCTGGCATTTTTATTGGAATGGCATTGAAGCCGTAGATCTGTTTAGAGAGACTATACATTTAGCAATAGTTTGTCTTCCATTTCATGAGCATGGTATATCTCTCCACTTATTTACCACTTAGTTTTTCTTTGCAATTTTTTTTCCAGTGCCATGGATTAAACTAAGAACCTAGAGCATGTTAGGCAATAAATGTACCACTGAACTACATCTGTAGCCCCTCTCTGCAAGTTTTTGTTTGTGACCTGTACATTTTTCAAGAGGTTAATTTCTAAGTTTTTAATGATATTATAAATGGGATTTAAGAAACCATTTTTCAATTGTTCATTGGCACTACATAGATATGGAATTATTTTTTGTAGCTGGGAGTGGTGGTGCATGCATATAATCTCAGTACTTGGGAGGCTGAGACAGGAGGATTGCAGATTCCAGGCCAGTCTCAGCAATTTAGCAAGGCCCTCAGAAACTTAGTGGGACCCTGTTTCAAAATAAGAAATAAAGTAGGGCTGGGGTGTAGCTCAGAGGTAGAATGCCCCTGAATTCAATCTCCAACACAACACACACACACACACACACACACACACACACACACATACACACAAACACACACACACACACAAATTCTTTTTTGTATATGGGCCTTGCTAAATTTATTCTATAGGTTTTTTTTTAAATGTATGCAATCAAATGCCTGTAAATAATGAGGAGTTTACTTCCTTTTAATATTCACATATTATATTTATTTTTTGTTATGGCACTGGCTAGAACTTCTAATGTAATACTGAATAGAAGTGGCGAAAGTGGATGTTCTCTCCTGCACCTTATTTTAAGGGAAAGTGTTTAATATTTTGTTACTAAGTATGCTATTAGCAGTAGTTTTCTTGTAGATTTCCTATTTCCTCTATTGGACTAGGGAAGTTTTCTTTCTTCCTATTTTACTGAAAGCCTCCCCTCTCCTCTCCCTGCATAAGTGTTGAACTTCATGAACTACTTTTTCAGTATTTAATGAGATGGTTGTGTAATTTTTCTCCTTTAATTACATTAAATGATTTTTAAACATTAAACCAATCTTGAACTCCTGGTATACATGTTACTTGGTAATTATTGATATCTATCTCTATCTATCTATCTCTCCATCTATCCTAAATTAATTTTGCTATTATCTAGTCAGGAATTTTTGCATCTATGTCAATGAAAGATATTTGTTTGTATTTTTTTTTTTCAATTCTGGGGATTGAACCAAGGGGTATTCTACCTCCAAGCTACAATACCAGTTCTATTTTTTATTCTTTATTTTGAAACAGGGTCTCACTAAGTTGCAGAGGGTAAGATCAGTATTATTCCTTCCTTCTTTATAAGTCATTGGTAAAGCCATCTGGGCCTGGAGATTTTTCTCCTGGGAGGTATTTTATTTTAAGTTTAATTTCTTAATAGATATAGGGCAGTTTAGACTTTCTATTTCTTATTTCAGTTATGGTTAAATTTTAAATTTTACTTCTCAATAAAGTTTTCCATTTTATGTAAGCTGTTAATATTTTGGCATCCATCAGTTTATAATACACTCTTGCTATTCTTTTAATAGCTTTAGAATTTGCAGTGTTATCTCCTCTTTCACTCTTGTTTGGTAATTTATGTTCTCTTTGAATAATGTTGCTAAAGTTTTATTAATTTTTTTCAAACATCTAAATTTTGACTCTGTCCATTGTCTGCTTGGTTTATTTTGGCTATTAAATTTTATTATTCTTTTTATTCTACTTAATGTTGGTTTGAATTTGTTTTTTTTTCTTGATTCTTATGTCAGAAATGTAGGTCTCTGATTGAGTTACTTCTTTTCTAGGATGGACATTTAAGGTCTAAATTTTCTTCTAAGCTCAGTTTTATCTGTATCCCACATATTTCATCATGTTATGTTTGTAAATTATTTATGTAGAGATACTTTCTAATTTCTCTTGGGTTTATTCTTTGATGTATAGGTTATTTAGAAGGGGGCTATTTAGATTTTCTAGGTAACATATTGCAACTGATATATAATTTAATTTTATTGTGATCAGAGAACATTATTTTAATCATTTGATAGGATTTTGAACCTTCTATATATTTTTTTAAGATTTGTTTTGTGTCTCCGCATGAAATCTCTCTTGATGAATGTTTTAGGTTCAATTGAAACTAATGACTACTTGTAGGTTTGGGTGTATGTTTTATAAAAGTCAATTATGTCAAATTGATTAAAAATGGAGTCCAACTCTTTTATAGAAACTGAATTTTTTTGTCTATTTGTTATATAATTGGTGGGAGAGATTTGTCAAAATCTTCAACTATGAATGTAATTTCTTGTTTGTGAATTTTAAAAACCTTTTATGATTGTATATGCATTTAAGAGTATTGGGTTTTCCTGAGGAAGTGACCCTTTTATAATTATGAAATACTCACCTTATTTTTGGTGATATTTTTTCTCTTGAAGTCCACTTGTTTGATTGTAATTTAGCACACCAGATTTCTTTCCCTCCTTCCCTTCCTTCCTTCCTTCCTTCCTTCCTTCCTTCCTTCCTTCCTTCCTTCCTTCCTTCCTTCCTTCCTTCCTTCCTCTCTTTCTCTCTCTCTCTCTTTCTTTCTTATTGGTGCATTGTAATCATACATCTTTGTGAGGTACAAGTTGGTAGAGGCATACATGCACACATCTCTCATTTAACCCTTCCCCAGCCCCCCCCTTCTCATGTTTAGTTTAGTGATTGACTTTGATATGCTTGTGAAAGTACATCATGTGCATTAGGGTGTCCCGCTCCTTACCTTCAGTTAAGTCACCTTCTTTGCTCATCTAAAGTTTCTCCTTCTTCCTTTGGAGTCCCTCTTATGGCCCACTTTCTCCCTAGCTTTCACATATTAGGGAGAGCATCTGATTTTTTACTTTTTGTGACTGACTCCTCTCACTTAACATAATGTTTTCCAGTACCATTAATTTCCCTGCAAATGACATGATTTTGTTCTTCTTTTTGGCTGAGTAAAATTCCATTGTGTACATATCCCATAGTTTTGTAATCCACTCATCTGTTGATGGGCATCTCAGCTGATTCCACAGTTTGGCAATTGTGAATTAGCACATCAGATTTCTTATGCTTACTGTTCACATGGAATATTTTTCTAATCTTTTACTTTCAATCTTTCCATCCCTATATTTAACCATATACTTTTAAATAGCATATAGGTGAGTGGTAAATTTTAATTCAGTCTAACAATTTCTGCCTTACAGTTGGTATGTTTAGTCTATTTACATTTATTGTAATTATATCTATGGTTCAGTATAAGTCTACCCTTTTAATAATTGTCATATTTGGTCTTTGTATCTTGCTTTCTTTTTTCACATACTCTTTTGGAGCAAATCAAGTATTTCTTAGTATTCTATTTTGTCTTCTCTATTGAGTTTGTAGTAACACTTTTTGTTATTTTTACAGTGTTTCTCATTA
>PVLC010010913.1:0-48835 GCA_004027655.1 Graphiurus murinus
AAAGGATAGAAAGATGGAGAAAGAGAAAGGAAGTAGAGAGAAAGAGAGGAGGGAGGGAGGGAGGGAAAGAGAGAGAGATGGGGAGGGGAAGGGAGGGAAGGGGAGAGAAGAGAGAGAAAGGGAGAGAGAAAAAGGAGACACTAGTTATTTGTTGATTAGAGGCAGGGCATGTGATGGAGGGCAAGCACACCGCCCTGGGGGATGGGGCAGAGGACGCTCCTCCCCGCCGAGGGTGCCATGCTTTAGAGATCAGCCTTCCAGCGCGTTCCCCCACTCAGCCTTCTCACCGGAGAGTGCTTTAGGTTAACAAATGCGAACACTCTAGCACCACTGGAGGGATTATTACATCGTGTTAAATATTTCATTTATCTGACATCACCCTACTGACTCATGGCTGTAATTCATTAAATTGGCCTCCCAGTGAAACTATTTGATATTTTCTCGCAGTGAGACTGGATTTTCAAGGTCTCCCCCCCGCCCCCGATGATGCGCCTTTTCTGTTTTTCCTTCCCTCTGGCTCCTGTTTCCCACCCGTGCACATGGGAGGTGGTGTGGTCCCGGCCACAGGAGTGGGGTGGGCAGATGGGGTGAGGGGTGCTGTGATTTGCATGAGGGTTCCCCAAAGATCCATGCATTAAAGGCTTGGTCTCCAGAGAGTTTCTACTGGGAGATGGTGTGGGACCCTGGCCCCTTCTTTCTCCTCTCTTGCTGTGCTTTTTGGCTCATGAGGAGAGTGGTTTGCTCCGCCACAGTCTCCTGTCATGATGTGCTGCTCTTGCCAAGTACCCAAAGAATGGGGCCACTTGATCATGGACCAAGACCTCCAGTACTTTCAGCCGAAATAAACCTCTTCTCTTTATAAGCTAATTGTCTCCGACATTTCATGATAGTAGCATGAACCTGACTAATACAAGAGGTAAATAGGGAAGAGGGGCAAAGAGAGGTGGGAGCTGGTTTCCATGGACATCTGGTCAGTCTGGTGATTCGAGACAGATTCGGTACTCCAATACTGGGGCTCAGAAAACGATATCCCAAAGAATGGTGCTTTAGCTTGATGAGCAGTTTTGAATTAAAAGAAACTGGGGAACCCTTAGCAGCCGCCTCAGAATCAGTCTTTCTAACCTCGTTTCTCTTCTGCAAGGGCAGGAAACAGCTCTCTCTGAAGTTCTCTTATCTGACTGAGGGAACTCCTTCCAAAAGAAATCCAATTGCCTTAAACTCTCTCCCTAGAAATATCACCAAATAACCAGAGAAACTGAACCATCTGAAAAGATGGAGACTGAACATCCTCACCACACCCAGGTAGACTTTTCCTCCTGTCTTCTGCAGGCAGCTCAGAAAGATTAGCTGGGAGAACATCTCTGCAACCTAAGTGTCCTTTCTTCCAGGTGAATTTCCACCCCCATTGCCTTCCCTTAATTCCTCCGGGGCCCAGAGGAATTTTGTCCCAAGCTATTGTCTGTCTTCTAGGCTCATTCGTAACCCTCTAAAAAATCCCTCTCTCTCTTGCTCAAAATCACCCGATTTCCTTCTCTTTTATGAAGAAGGGTGTATGAATCCCTGAGTCTCATTGGGTTAAGTGACCATCCTCTATTGATGGCTTTTTTCTCCTGTGACTCTGCCCATTGTCAGTTAATTCCAGCACGTCTCCAAAGGAAGCAGGAAAATTTCCCTCACCCATAAGGGCAGTAAGCATGACTGAAGGGAGAGCATGCAGGTGCTGGCAGCGAGGCAGACAGAGAATGGACAACTTTCCCTCTTGGAGTACTTAGGGTGGCCCCTCCTCCACCCTCCTCAGAGGTCACCAGCAAGGACCATGCCATCAAAAGTGTCTGGCTGGGACAGCAATATACCTGTGACTCTGTCCTCCCAGATACGGATTCATTTCATACCTAAGTCCTTTATCTTTCACCAGATGAGTGTTTATAGGACATCCTGCATGCTAGGCGTCTCAGAGGGGTTGATGGTCGGGGTTGGCCCCAGAATTCCAGGACTGACCCAGGTGAAGTAAGTTGCTTGCCTCTTACTGGGTGAAGAAGAGAGATACTATTTTCAGTCCCTTTTGTAATGATAGGTATTACAGACCCCACGTTACAGACGAGACATTAAGTACATTTGTGAGTTCACATGGCTAGAAGGTTGCTGACTAAATCCACACTTGAATTTGGACCCTTGTGAGCCCAGAGCCTGACCTTCTGTCATAGAAGAGACCCCGTTCCTCCCACATGAAGCACAAATGGCTGTCATTCTTCCTCGGCTCTCCAGAGCCAAGCCACAGTGTTTTGTACCTGCCTGGGACTTCTCACTGAAGAAGGTAAAAATGGAAACTTCCCTTTCTTTGTTCATTGCGGTCTAATGGGAGGTATTCAAGTTTCCCCTGGCATCATTGAGTTCCACGGCCTTGGCTTCCTGTTGGAGTCCTTTCCCCCACCATCCAATACCTCGCCCGCCCTCCTCCACTCACCTGGAGGCTGGGCCCACGTTCGCTCTAGGAAGCTCTCTTTCAGGACTTACAGAAGAGGGAAGCGTGTGACCACCAAGTAATTTTAGGCCCATAGGAAACTTTTATCATTTTCCAGAGATTCTAGTAACTTGGATGAAAAGCCCCTGTGTACCACGGCGTTTCTGAGAGTCAAGATGGAACGCCCCCGGGCTCCGCAGGGCTCTGAGGCGCCTGCAGTTCTATCGCTGCCCCAGCGATGTCCCACCGCATCTGAGCTAGTGGGCACTTAGCAACGCATCTTTATTTGTGAAATACAAATGGTCCTTTCAGTCCTGCTCCCAGCTTCCTCTTTCTATTAGACGTGGCTCAGACGCAGCCTGCGGTGGCATTTAAGTGACGGCAGTGTCATTTCTGCGTGGCCTTCATCTTGGTCGCTGGACGCCCCGGGCTGAGTGGCACTGGTCCTTCAATTACGGCTCCTGGTGGCTTCCTGAGTGGATTCTTTTGATTAGATCCAGCAGGCTAGATTGCAGGGAGGGATGTAGTGTATCTTACAAGTGGTTAGCTGATCTGTGATGACCTCAGAATAGGAAGGGAGAGAAATGATGGTATCCTGTGACTCACAGCTCCAAGGAATTATCATCTTCCACTTAAACAAATGCAGCCAGAGCAATGTATGCTCCACTACTTAAAAAATAGACGGCATATCAAATGCTGGATCAAAGCTGATAAAATATGAAAAGTGGCTATTTCTGCGGGGTGGGATTAGGGGCGCCCCTTAATTTATTCTTGACATTTTCTGTTTAATTTAGTGCATGCATTGAGCATGTAAGGTCATTATAATCAGGGCAAGCATAGTAGACATTTTGTTAAATTGTAATTATGAAATAGCACCAAAAATTCGCATTTGAACTATTTCCATGTTATTCAAACATGAAGTCCCTTAAAAGCCAGAAATGCAAGATTATATTTTCAGGCAGTCTTAAAAGGTTTTTCCTGCAGCATTATGGTAAACTTGAGTGAAGATCCCACTTAAAAATAACTAAAAGTTCAGCTGTGTGCAATGGTATATGCTTATAATCCCAGTACCTGGGAGTCTGAGACAGGAGGATCAAAGATTGGAGGACAGCCTCAGTAATTTAGCAAGACTCTCAGAAACCTAATGAGACCCTGTTTCAAAATGAAAAATAAAAAGCGCTAAGGGTCTAGCTCAGAGGTAGAATGTCCCTGTGTTTAATACTCGTACCAAAAATAAAACAAACAACAACTATATAGCATCCCATGTCCTGCTTTGTACTTCACCTGAAGCCCAAGAGAATGTGGTTGCCCAGTCAGGAGTCACCTTTTGACCAGCGCTCCTCCTGGGCACAGCCCTGTACCTGAGCTTAGGCGATGCTGTGAAGTCAGCCCCAACGGCTATGGAAACCCCAGTAGGCAAGGTCCCCCAACAGTGGAGGGATTAGCCCCATCTGAATATATTAATAAACACAGTGAAGAACAGACAGGTGGCTCTACCTCGAGGCTCGTTAAATTAGAGGCACAGCCAGAGAGTAAGAGGTGAGTGACACTCATCCCCGAAGCCACTTAGCGAGGAAGGATGCCAGGACAGCACTTCAGCCGTGCAGCTGGTGGAGACATGATCTCAGAACCACGTCCCAGTGGGGGGTGGGGGACCCCATGGCGAGTCCTGGAATCAGGACAGTGGCTGAGGTGGACAGCTGCAGGCCAGGTCTCACACAGCAGAGTAAATGACTTCAGGGGTGTTGGATGCCTTGTTAGTCATCAGCTTTGAGGTCACCTAGGTCGGGCGTGGGAGGGGCACACACTGCTCGCCGAAGTGGAGATTTCTGCACCCAGACCAATCTCCAAGGACCAAATGAGACGGATAAGCAAAGACCTGACAACTTCCTTATTTCCCAGAATTTTACCCTTTCCTTCCCTGATTCATCCATGACTGCCTGGATGTTTTTCTCTGTCTCACCTCATGGTTGCTTGGCTGTCTCCTGTGATTACAATGTTTTGGTTAAAACTCTCAATAAAAGCAGGACGCTGGTGGAAGGACAGGTAGGAGAGATAGATATCTCTCTCCTCCCTAGCCTCCTTTGCTGTCTTGTACCTCTAATAATAATTTTCTATAAAAATCATTCTGACTCCATTGTTGTTCATGCAAGAGACTTCTAATCAATCAATCAATCAATCAATCAATCAACATCAACACCGTCCATTACAGAGGTGAATCTGAACAGAAACAGGAGCCAGAGCCAGGCGTGGTGACACATGCTTGTAATCCCAGCATTCGGGAGGCTGAGACTGAAGGATCCAAGTTCACATCCAGCCTCAGCTACCTAGTGAGGCTGGCCGCGCAACTTAGTGAGACCCTGTTTCAAAATAAAGAATATAAAATAGGGCTGGGGGTATAGCTCGGAGGTAGAATGCCCCTGAGTTCAATCTCCAGTACCACAAAAAAAAGAAAGAAAGAAACAGGAGCCAGAATATGGAACAGGACACACTGCTGCTTGGGGGATGAAACTCTCATCAACCTTTATAAAGAGTGATGGATATGAGGTTGGAAACCAAGGGCTTCAGGCTGCCGAGGACTCTAGTGAGTGGGGAGAAATTATAAGAGACAGGATAAATCTCCCAGAGTCTGGGGCTGGCATAGGAGTCTTAGGAGTCTGCAGCGGGGCCCTGCCTGGGCACCTAGGAGAGTTCTGGCCTCCCTGCCTCCTGTGTGCATCACGGGGTCGCTCTCTCCCGGCCACTGGTGAGTGGAGTGGCTGGACTCCCATGAACCTCCTGGTGCACGGAAGCCCCAGGGGATGACGTCACCTCTGCCCCAAGCTGAAGTGATATTTTTCTTTTGACTTAGAGTACATATGGTGCAAAAAGCATGCTCTCTGTCACCTTCCCAGACAATCAATCCAGCAGGGACGCTCGAGCTTCTCCCAGCCCATTTGGTGTTTTCATCCTGCATTCAGACTGCAGCTTGAAGTGACGGAGCTGCCGCCGTGTGAGACCCATCTTGGCTCTGTTGGCTGTTTCATTTCATCCTTGATTTGCAGTCGCTTTTAGTGGCATTGAACACTTGATTGAAGGGCTGAGTGGATGTCGACCACAGTCCTTAACTGTCTTCGATCTTCACAGCCAGATATTTTAGCGGAGTTGCTACAGCTGAAACCAGTGCAAAAAACATTTGAAGTCATTTGTTGAAAAAAAAAATCAGTGAATGTTACTACAGTCTCTGAAGCCTTGTTTGAATCTGAAACTGTGGATTTTATATCAGGACGGCCCGGTGTGTTCAAATGTGTAAATGATGACAATGTCCTGGAGCCTGGGGTGTAGCACCTGATGTGACGACTGTCCCTCACTGTCCACGGTAGACCGTGGGGCAGCACTGGGCATTGGGAGGCAGCTCCAAGCTTTAGCCCTCAGCCTGGGGATTCCTGAGGGAGCGAGGGACGAAGAAAAGGCAGGGCAACTGGGTAACAGTGGAGATCCCTCTTAGCAGAGGCCCCAAAGGAGAGGAATTCTTTCCCACCAAACACCAAACACCAACTCAGAACCCACACTCACAGCCTAGAGCAGGCCGTGTGTGTGTGTGTGTGTGTCTGTGTGTCTGTGTGTCTGTATAGTGGGGTGTGTAGTAGGGGTGAGGAGGTGAAGGATACTCAGCCTGACTCCTGTGTGGAGTTTTCGTGTTAACCACCAGGAATTCAAAAAGTCACATTGGCTAAAGTGCAAAGCTCGCACTTTGAAGGATTTAACTTCAGACCATCTGGACGATGAGATGAATATTCTCCTAGAGGAGCCCATTGGCTTTGATGGGAAAGGACCATTCTTGTAACATCAACATATTAGTTAGTTTTTCATCAAGCACAACTTAGAGGGGGAAAGGTTTATTTGAGCTTGCAGTTTTAGAGGTCAGTTCATGGTCAGGCAGCCTCAAGGCAGAAGCATCATGGAGGCAGGGAGTGGTGGAAGAAAGCCACAGGCTCATGGTAGCCAGGGAGCAGAGGAAACACCCACGTCGAAGCAGCCAGAGACAGATATAGTCCCCAAGGTCACACCGCAGTGACCCACCTCTTCCGACTCTACCCTTTTTGCCTATAGTTGCTGCCCAGTAAGTCCACTCAAATTGTTAACTCATTTTCCATGTAATTTTGATCTGCCTTTTGTATGTTTTCTCTCATGTGTAGAGGTAAGAGAGAAAATAGAAAGCAAAAGGGACTTCAAACCAGTGAAGAGAGAAACCAGAAGGCCAGTGGAGTGAGGGGGGGGAGGAGGATTTGAGGAAGAGAACACTTTATGTAATATCATGTCCACCTACGCAGGTGACACTGCCAATCTCCTAGTGTGTGCAGGGAGAGAATAGGGGAGAGGTGGAAGGACAGAAGGGAAACGCCAAGTGTTACGGGCATGTATGTTTGAATCACTTCGGACCTCCCCATGATGTATAATTATAGTGCACCAATAATAAAAGCATTTTTAAACGAATTCTTTTTAATTTCAATGGATTTTTTTGCACTGATGAGGTTAGAGGTCTGATTCAGTTATTTCATTGGGTTTGGGGGCCTTCCACAGCCAAGCCACAGCTATGAGAACCCTGCAGGAGAGAAGGAAAGAACAAAGAGAGCGTCATGGAAAAGGCCTCTTAAGAACCAGGTGCTCCAAGGACTCCTGGCCCAGCAGGAGGGGGCCCAGGGACGGACGGGGCCAGGAGCTGCTGACCAAATCAGAGGGATTTGACCCCCCCTTGGAGGCCTGTCCTGGAAGCCCATGACAGCCAGCCTGCGTGGCTTGCCAGCCCCCAGCCCCTTTCTCTCAGCTCCTCCAGCCCTGCCTCCTCCTGCCTTGTGATTCTCGCCCAGGGTCCTTCTCCACGGCAGCCTTCACTGGAGCCCCACTGAGAGACGGACCAGGGCTGCCTGCCAGAGCTCTTTACTCAACAGATGACTGTGGACAGCTTCTTGTCCAGCTCCCCTATTTGTGGAGACGAGAACCAATTAACAGAGTTGTTGTAAAGGTTAATAAAGAAATGTAAACTAGCTGGCCTTGGTGGCACACACCTGTAATCCCAATACTTGGGAGGCTAAAGCAGTAGGATCACGAGGTCAAGACAAGCCTCAGCAAGTTAACAGACTCTGTTTCAACATGAGAATAAAATAGGGCTGGTGGTGTAGCTTGGAGGGAGAATTCTCCTGAGTTCAAACCCCAGTATCCCCCAAAAAGTAGAAAAAAAAAGAAAGAAAAAGAAAATGTAAACCATGATGTACATTTGCTTGCTGTAGATCAGCTTCTATCTTCTCCTGCTACTTCCTAGATGAAGGATCTCCAACGCCCATGGCAGAGATTGGTAGGAACGCCAACACAGCACTGTGCCATGCCAGAATGTTCATGCTACCTTTTTTGGGGGGTGGGGGTGTTGGGGATTGAACCCAGGAGTGTTCTAACTCTGACCTATACCCTAGCCCCATTAAAAAAAAAAATTTCTTTTAAAATTTTGAAACAGGGTCTTTCAAAGTTGCTGAGGGTCTCTCTAAGTTGCTGAGGCTGGCCTTAAGTCTGCCATCCTCTGGTCTCAGCCTCCCAAGTACTGGAATTACAGGCGTGGGCCACTGTGCCTGACTCACACTGTCTTTCTTAAGAATTAGGATTAGAGAGGTGAATTTAATTCAATCATCGCCCATTATATGTCTTGCTTTACCGTGGCCTTTTCTTATCAAGTTCTGACTCAGGACGTCTCTTCATGTTTTTTAGGAGATAAAGGAGGAGCCGCAACCACAGCCCGCGCCCCGCTTGTGTGGGCCGGGAAACGGGTGAGGGTCTACACGGTCCCGTGACTGAGAACCCCGATGGCGTGGTCCTGGATGTGGGGTCAGTGCCCAGGTCCTTCCATCACTAGATGGACAAGTACTATCAGCTCTCCACGCCTCGGTTCCACAACCTGAAAACAAGAGGATAACCATGACTATGCAGGAGAGATCTGGCAAGGTTCAAACACATCTGCCTCATGGTAAGCATCCAATAAATGTTATTACACGTGTGTGATTATCATTATTTAATCATTATTATCAGCTGTTCCACCCACACACACTAAAAAGCATATGTAACTAAACTGCAGCCACTAGATAATGTCCCCACCAAACAGCGTAGGAGACGATCGCGCTCACGGTGGCATCCCATCCCCAGGCTAATCATTTATTTATTTAACTCATGCCTGCGAGTTTAATTATGCATGTACTGTTAATGTTAAAGCTAACCTAAATAAGTGATGAGTACTTTGCATGTGCAGTCTTTGGTTCTCTAGGATAGTATTTTTAAGTGTAACGTAACTTTGTTGTGCACTAAAACATTCTCCTTAACGTGGTATTTGAGTGATAAAACAAATTTCAACTAAGGTGCAGTTTACAATTAGTGATTTCTAATAATTATATATAAATGCATTTTTTTCTTCTCAGTAATAGGGATTGAACCCAGAGGCATTCTACCTCCAAGTCACACCCCTAGCCCTTTTTATTGTTTATTTGGGGGTGGCACTGGGGATTGGACTCAGAGGCATTCTACCTCCAAGCTACACCCCCAACCCTTTTTGCTTTTTGTTTTAAAATTGCTAAATTGGTGAGGGTCTTGCTAAGCTGCTGAGGTGGGCCTCAATCCTCCCATTTCAGCCTCCCAGTCCTGAGATTACAGATGTGCACCGCCACCCCAGCTGATACGGAAGCACCTGATGGACCATATTAAGCACTTGGTGTGGGCCAAGAAGAATATTCTCTACTGAGTAACACAGAAGTGAGACGAAATGGAGATGCTGACTTAAGTCGTCACAGGGTGGGAGACAGAAACGACACAAGTCAGACACGTGTGTGGAGGAATATTTATATAGAGTTGAGTGACATCTAATCACATCACCCACGTTCAGACACACATAGGCACACAATGCCAGTTGTGGTTAGTACTGTGAAGGTAAAGTGGGAGGTTTTCTGAGAAGGTCCCTGCAGCTGAGGCCTGCAGAAGGGGCAGGTGTTGGCCGGGCGACATCATCCCGGGAAAGGCAGCGGTGGTTTGGATATCCTCAGGTGAGATAGTGTTCAGCAGCTTCAGCAATTCAAGGAGCCGAACACGGGGGCCATCTTGAGAGGACATGGTGGTAGACAATGACTGAAGAGGCCATCAATGCCAGAGACCACTATGCGGCCTCGTAGACCACAATAGTAAGGATTTGGGGTTTTATTGCAAGCACCTATGGATGTAGTTCAAGCAAGGGAGTAACATGATCCAATTTGCATTTTTAAAATTAGCATGGGGGGTACTGGGGATTGAACCCAGGGCCATTCTACCTCTGAGCTACACCACAGCCCTATTTTATTTATCATTTTGAAACAGGATCTCGCTGAGTGGCTGAGGATCTGGCTAAGCTGCTGAGGCCGGACTCGAATCTGCAGTTCTCCTGTCTCAACCTCCCAAGTACTGGGGTTACATCGTTCATTACCCAGCTCGGCTAAAATGAGCACTTTTAAACTTCAGCTCCTGAGTGGAAGATGGGAGCGAAGGGGCCATGAGCAGGAAGCAGGGGAGAGAACGGGCAGGTGGAGGCTCCGACAGAAGGGCAGGAGAGGAGACGGAGGGAAGGGCAGGGGGGACCTTGGGCCTGCTGACTAAGTGAGGCCATCGGTGAGGGGTGGCCAGGAAGAATCTCCAGTGTCCTGGTGGGCAGAAGCGCTTTGACTCGGATGGGGAACAAGGGACGAGGATAGTATTCACACTGCAGGCTTGTTTTATTTTGGCTCTAGATTCTGCAGCTGTCAGATGAATGTAAGCCTGGTCATATTGAAAAAAGAAAACACGGAAATGTTTCACCATCCCTTGTTTGAATTGGGTACAATTACCATTTTTATTTCATCTGATATCAAACTAATTCACATTTCTCTGCATTAACATTATTATTACATCATATGGAAATTTGAGCTTTAAAGATCTGAAGCAAGCTGGGTGGGCATGGTGGTGCACATCTATAATCTGAGTACTTGGGAGGCTGAGGCAAGAGGATGGCAGGTTTGAGGCCAGCCTCAGCAATATAGCATGACCCTGTTTCAAAAAAGAAAAAGAAAAAGAAAAAAAAGTAATAAATAGGAAAGAGCTGAGGGTATAGTTCAGAGGCTGAGTGCCCCTGGGTTCAATCCCCAGTGCCATAAATAAATAAAAATAAATAAATAAGTAAATAAATGAGAATTGTGGTTTTGAAGCTAATAAACCCTATGAAGCTTGGATTATGTTTACATTACTTTTCTATGGCTATGTCACTTCAACTGGTAAACAAATCTTCATTATTTTTCTCTAAGACTGAGCAATGAACTATGGCAATTTCTAATTCTATGAGATAAAGAAGTTGGGCGTGGTGGCGCACGCTTGTAATCCCAGCATTTGGGAGGCTGAGACTGGAGGATCCGGGTTCGAGGCCAGCCTCAGCTACCTAGTGAGGCACTCCGCAACTTAGTGAGACCTGGTTTCAAAATAAAGAGTAAAAAAATAGGGCGGAGGGTATAGCTCGAAGATAGAACGCCCCTGAGTAGTTCAATCCCCAGTACCGCAAAAAAAAAAAAAAAAAAAGAGAGATAAAGAGGAGAACATCTTTGCTTACAATGACACTGTCTCATGCGGCAGAATTATAGAATTGTAGCTTCGAAATCACCTTACCCAGACCCCATGAATACAGATTTACACAATGTCACAGGCTCAGCAGAACTGGGAATCATCTCCTCTTCCACGGAATTCCTACATATCCTCAAATGTATTCATTTCAGAGATCCTTTCTTCTCTTCCCTTTGCCGCTTGTTTTCCCTGAGCGTAGTTTTAAAAGTAAATTGTTGGCAAGTTTGAAGGTAGTTTTCAAACTGCAGAGAGACGTGAGCTGAACGGCAAATAGCAAATCAGAAGTTATTCCTTATATTTCTATTCCCCCAAGAGGGGAACCGCAAGATAGAAGGAGATCTGTCCCCCTCAAAACACACATGCAGAAAATCATTTCCAGAGAGAAGAGAAAACTCTACGGCTTTCTCTGTTGCTGAAGCTAGGAGAACAGAATGTGTTCAAATGACCTGATATTAGTAAGATACACACAACAGTTCAAATATTTGACCCAGATGTGGAAAACATAAGCACCGGTCTATGCCCTTAGAATTTTTCCTTTGGTTCAAAATTGCTCATCTATTAGGGTTATTTTCCTCCATATATCCCGTGCAAAAACAAACAAACAAAACAAAAATATAACAACAAAAAGAAACACTGGCTCACATCCTGCCACTGGTCCCAGGAAGGAAGCCCCTCTCTTGGTGAATTGTGTAAAAATAGAGCACAGGTTACGGGGAGGCTTCGCTGTCCCTCGCTGGCAGAGAGACCTGCGGCTCTGTCATTCCTGTGTGTACACAACTTTATGGTGTCCACGCCTGTGGAGATGAGGCCAAAATCAAAGATGGCATTTGCCAGACACACTGGCATACGCCTGTAACCCCAGCACTTGGGATGCTGAGACTGGAGAACCACAGGTTTGAGGCCAGCCTCAGCAACTTAGGTGAGACTCTTGGTAACTTAGAGACCCTGTTTCAAAATTAAAAAATAAAATGAAATAGGGCTGGGGTGTGGTTCAGTGATAGAACACCCCTGGATTCAATTCCCAGTACCACAAAAATAAATAAATAAATAAAAATAAAAAAGATGCATTTAGTAAGAGTTCCAAAGAAGGCTGTTTGGTAGCAATCCAGATAAGAAACACGATCGAATACATATGACAACAAAGAGAAGCCTTCTGGACCAGGCGCCCTGGGTTGAAGCGAGGCTCAGTAACAGGTGGACAGGAGAAAGTGCCGGGCTAGCTGACATATTGTACTTTTCAAATTTCTTATTCTCGAATGCATTTATTAGAATGACAAATTAAAGGAAAATTTTCCTGCTCAAAGTTCCAAGAGGAAATCTAATATGAATGTGGTTTTTCAATCCGCTGCTCTAAACACGTAGCTAGTAAAGCTTCATGGTGTTTCAAATTGAAATAAATGAAGAATGAAGAAAGAAAAGAGAAGGAAGGGAGATGAATGGAGATTTTTCCCAACAAATTGAGACTCTTGCATGATACCAGCCTGGGCCTGGGCCTGATGACTGATGGAAATCGCTGCCAATCAGGAGAGTGGGGCGAGCCAGGCCAGTTGCCAAAGGCAGATGGGACATAAGTGGCCACCTGGAACCCTCGTCCCTTCTATCTCCAGTGTCACCGTGATTACAGAATGCCTGTCTTTGTGTCAATCAACAATGGCAAGGGCTTTTACAAATACAGGTGTGAGATCGAGATAGAGTAGCATCTCACCTAGACAGCATCTGAGAAACAGTAAGCACCCGGGGTCTTCTCAGATCACCGAACACAGCACTTTGAGTATCCTAAGACAAAGAAAAGTTACTATTTTTTATTGAAACCCTTCATAATGGAGCCACTTATTTCTGATTTTTTTCTATATATTTTGCTGCTATTACCTTTCCAAATCCTATTTTGAATCCCAAATTCTCCTCTGGACCTTATATTTGTCATCCAAGTACCTGTCTAGCAGACCCATTCAAAAGTCTATTTATCATTTCAAAAGCAGCTTGTTGAAAAAAAAACAAACTCCTGATCTTCTCTCTCTCTCTCTCTCTCTTTTTTTTTTCTGGTACTGGGGATTAAACTCAGGGGCATTCTACCTCCGAGCTATACCTCCAGCTCTATTTTTTATTCTTTATTTTGAAACCGAGTCTCACTAAGTTGCGGAGTGCCTCACTAGGTAGCTGAGGCTGGCCTCGAACCTGGATCCTCCTGTCTCAGCCTCCCAAATGCTGGGATTACAAGCGTGCGCCACCACGCCCAGTTGATCTTCTCTCTTAAACTCTTCTTCTCAGTAAAGGACAACTGTCACCTTCCAATCGCTCATGTCAGACACCTAAGTTATTCTGTCTTTTTCTCCCCCTCCATGTGGAGTTCATCGGCGATTTCTGCTGGTGGTACTCCCCAAATCCCTCCCTGGGTGGCCTCCACTTCCCCGACTTCTGTTTTGGTTCAATACACTATCACCTGTCCCTGCAATGCTGCAACGACTGTTCACCAGCCCCCTGCCGTCACTCTTGCCCCTGTGGTCTTTTCTCAGCCCAACAGTTCAACCGATTCCTCTAAAATGTGAGCTTGAGTGGAGTTTTCCTCTCTACTTACCGCCTCTTCCTGCCTCGCCCAGGGATGAAGCCAAAGTCCTTCCAAAGCAGAAGGGCTCACAAGAGCCACGCCAGCACCGGTGAACGTGCCTCTCCTCTTGCTCCCTTCCTTCAGCCACCCGGGCTTCTTGGTCATTCCAGGGACAGGCCTGACAGAGGGCCATCTTTCTGTGCGATTTCTCTTCTATCTGGGATGTTTTTCCCTGAAATATCCACATGACTGTGCCCCCTCACTGCCTATGGGTCTCTGTTCAAACATGATTTGCTCAGCAACTGTCCTTCCTGACCATCCTATAGCAAATACCTCCTCCAGCCCTATGCTCTCTATTTATGTCCCAAGACCCCCAGCGGATGCCTAAGACTGAACAGTAGCAAATTCTACATATACTATGTTTTTTCCTTTGTAGACATATATAAACTTTATCCTATGATAAAGTTTAACTTATGAATTAGGCACAAGAGATTAACAAGTTATACTAAAATAGATTTATTATAATAAAAGTTATATAGGGTTTGTCTTTCTCTGTGTTTCTTTCTCTCTTTTGTTATGTGTGTGTTTTACCGAGGATTGAACCAAGGAGTATTCTACCTCTGAGGTATATCCCCAGCCATTTTTAGTTTTTGTTTGGAAACAGGGTCTTGCTAGGTTGGTGAGAGTCTCACTATGTTGCTGAGGCTGTCCTTGAACATGTGATCCTCCTGTCTCAGCCTAAGTCCTGGGATTACAAGCCTGCACCACCACACCTAGCTTCAATGTGGTCCTTCTCTCATTCATTATACCAAGACAGGAGAATTTATAACCAAGATGGCTGCTAAAAGGGAAGAAGAATTTTATGATAACATTTTCTTAATTTATACTTTGAAACACACTATCAGGTAGATATCATATATAGAGAGAGTAAATATACTGGACAAAGAATGATTTACACCTCTTGAACAGGATAGTGTAAGATTTCGTCACACTACTCAGAATGGCACACGGTTTAAAACTTATGAATTGTATATTTCTAGAATTTTCCATTTAATGTACTCAGACCACTATTGATCAGAGATAACTGAAACCACAGAAAGTAAAACTATAGATTAGAGGCTCTGCTATTCTGTGTATGTGTGTATGCACATATTCATCATTCATTCATTATCATACGATTTAAAGAGCTCAGCTGCAAATAAATTAATGATATTCACTCTGGGACCCCAGACATATTTTGAATAACCAAGGTTGACATGAAAACGACCTGCTAATAGAGTGACATTATGCCATTCCAGAGGAAATCGTGACACTTCTGCTCTCAAGTCAAAGGCTGTTTGTAGGATCACAGACACGGGGAGTGCTCAGCCTGGGTGGCCTGGTCAATGAGTCAGTGGGGCCAGGGCCTCACTGCTACTCCAGAGAGGAGAGTGGAGCCCACATTGTCTTCTCTGGGACTGCTGAGGTCCATCCTGTAGCAGATCCACAATGCTGCCCTGGCTTTGCCTCATGACTTGTCACACAAAACCCAGCCAGGAAGACACAGAAGGATCTGATTATTGTGCTACAGATCACCCCATTAGAAAAGCCATAACCTCCAGAAAGCCATAACCCCCCCCCCCCTGTGCATGGCCAGCCAAGTGCCCTGCCCCGGTCTGACTCTGCCTGCGTGCGGGGACAGTCTGGGGACCCGTGGCTTCTCTTCTCTTGCTAACTCTTCGCTTGTTTCTGCCTTCTTAATAAAGTCTATTCTCCAACCCATGGTTTTTGGGGGGTCTGAAGGCCACCCTGAGTTTTGACAATTTGCTAGAAGAACCCACAAACCTCAGAGTACCTGTTGTATTCGTGACTGTAGGTTGTCACAGCAAAGGATAAAAGTTAAAGTCAGCAAAGGCAAAAGAAGCACCTGGCAAGACCGAGCAGATCCCAGCACAGAGCTTTCTGTGGTCCTCTCTTATAGTTGTCGAGATGGTGCTTAGTTCTCACAGTGAGGATGTGAAGCAACATAGGAAATGTGTCACCAACCAGGAAAGCTTGCCTGAGCCTTGGTGTATTGACACAGAGGGCTGGCATGGAGCCATCAATGTGCCTGACCTTAGTTCTTCAGTCTCAAGCTTCTCCAAAGGTCAGACTGATGCCATTTTGTCCCATGCCCTCTCGCCATAAATACTACTGTTAGGACAGAGGACAGATGTGGCTCAAGATACCAGGGAAACAAAAGCATTCTTATCAGGCAGAATATTCCAAGGGCTTAGAAATTAACTCCCTACCTGGGAGGCTGAGACAGGAGGATCACAGGTTCAAGACCAGTCTCAGCAACTTAATAAGACTCTCAGCAACCTGGTGAGATCCTGTTTCAAAACAGAAAATACAAAGAGATGGAGATGATGGAGGGAGAATGTCCCTGAGTGCAATCCCCAGTGCCACACACACATACGAGAAGTTGACTCACAGGAGCTAGCCAAGGCATAGACTTTTCTTTGGGATATGCAGGTTCACCACACCTCTAGACACATCTGCTCAGTCAACCCTGTCCTGCACAAATGCCCTGTGATTTTGTGACTTTCATTTTTGGCCTTTGTTTAATAGGTGACAACTGTGAAGAAACCAACCTCATGTGGCATCAAAAAATAAATAAATAAGATAAAATAACCTGCTCATTCCAATCAATCAAAGTGGATCAAAATGACTTTTACTTCTTTTTCGGCTTGGAAGAAAGCCAGCTAAGGTGACATTTGTCGTGGTGGACTCATTAACAAGAGCCTACAAGTTCATTTCTAAATCAATTAAACCAACACATTCCATGGTCAAGTGAACGTGATTCTAGAAAAAAACATGCCATGCACGTTTCTGGGAGATTAAACATATTTCTTGATTATTTATGAGAGAATTTTAATCATGATGATAAGATAGTATAAGCGATTAAGATACAAGGGAGACTTTTCTTATCCTCCTTGGGTAGAGTCTTTGTTTATACCACTCCTGTAATTTCCAGAATGAAAATGCTAAGCCTTCTCGTGTATCTTGGCTGAGGACAACTGTGCCAGAAGTGTATGCTGGATGCTCAGAGTGCTTATGGCAAAAGGATTACTCAAGAACTCTTGTCAAACACAATTGAAACTTACCCTCAGTAACTAAGGTTAGTCGAAATCAAGTTAAAGTCTTTAGCTTCTCATTCCTAGAATGTAGATAGCATTAATATGCGACGTTGATCAAATAGTGCTGGTGAAGAGAGGACCCCCATCACTAAACATCAAAGCCGCCCAAGGAAGAGGCATTGTGCAGGCTTGGGTGTCCATTTGCAGATGCTGCTTTAGAAGAACCGTGGTGAAATTCAAACTCGATCCTCATGTGTATATGAAGGGGAGGAGCTTTGGAGGCGGTGCGATTTTACAATAACATTTCTTCAACTTATACTTTGAAGCACACTATGCTTGCTTTTATTTTTTTAAGAGCAAAGATTTTAACTCAAAGTGTCCAAATCATATTATTGAATTCCAATGAACTGGGTGTTTTTTTCTTGTTTGTTTGTTTACTTTAGGGAAAACAGATTATTCAAATTTGATGTTTTCTAAAAACATGAATCAGAGAAGTTTTTAACCAAGAAATCAACCAAAGAAGCCAAATAGACTTTTCCCTCTGAGCCTCCAACCCAAGAAAATAATCAGAGATGGAATCCAGGCGATTTGGAGGAATGTGAACCCCTTGATTCACCTCAATCCAGGCCTGGCTCGTTTTACATTTTTGAATGTCAACCAAAATTATCTTTATATTTCCTATGGTGCTACAAGGAGACCTTAACTCCTAACGATCCCAGCCTATCTCCATGGTGCTTTTTGTTTTTTTTTTTTTCTTGAATAAGCACAATAATTATCAGCTCAGGTATCTTATTTACTGAAAGCAGTAAATAAGAAGAAGATAAAAGAAAAAAAACACTTAAAGAATTTGAGAGCTGAAAAGAGTTAAGTCCACTTGGCTGCGAGAGCAAAAGCCTCTCTGTGTAGACAGCAGAGGCCCAGCCAGGCCGGGGGCCTGCCCCTGCTCGTTCCCGTTCTCATCCATCGAGTCATGCAGTGTCACGGAGGGTCTGCTCTCTGCCAGAGGCAAAGGTAGCAATGTCCGGTGACATCAGGAAGACCACCAGGAAGCTCAGCAGCAGCCGAGGGCAGCTGGATCTGGGACCCAGAACATTCCACTTCTTGGGGCCCACGTTCTATGGACCAGGCTGTCTCTGACCTACCTTATTACCAGAAACACCGGGAGGGCTTGTGCCAATGCACATACCAGGCTCCACCGCCGACCCACTGCGTCAGAGGGCACATCAACGGGGCTGCTACGCTCCTCACAGCTGTCCAAGTGAATGGACCAGGGTCAGGCTCTTCCCTTCTCGCCCTGCCCGCTTCCCATCGCCAGTCTCATGTAGGTGAGGACCTCCTCAGCATTTCTCAACCAGAGGACCAACAGAATTACCACCTACAGAGCTTTTTAAAAAGTAAGAGCAGGGAGCCAGGCGCCATAGCGCTTGCCTGTAATCCCAGTACTTGGGAGGCTGAGATGGGAGGATTGCAGGTTTGCAGCCAGCCTCAGCAACTTAGTGAGACCCTTGGCAACTTTGTGAGACCCTGTTTCAAAATGAGAGATGTGTGCATGTATGCCTTTACCAGTTTGTATCTAGCAAAGATGTATGAATCCAATGTACCAATTTAAAAAAAAAAGAAAAGAAAAAAGGGCTGGGGGTGTAGCTCAGAGGTAGAATGCCCCTGGGTTCAATCCCCAGTATAATAATAATAATAATAATAATAATAAAGTAAGATCCTGGGTCTCACTTCAGAATCTCTCAAATTCTTTCTTTTCAGTTTTCATTATTTTTGAATTAATTTGATCAGTAATTCTGACGGGCATCCAGCCAGCAGTGAAGGCCATGGCCAGCCTGAGTCCTTTCGGAGCCCCAGGGAGGACCAGGGCCCACACCGCAGCCAGCAGAGGCACAGGAGCCGCTCTCCAGCTCAGGACTCACGTGCTGCCATGGCTGTCATGTGCCCGCTCCTGCCACGCACCTGCCTGACATCACAGATGCGGGGGGGGGGGGGAGAAAAAAAATAAATAACACAAACACTGCCCAGGACAGTGAGAATCACGGATTTTTCCATCAAGACCAAGCGAAACAAAGGAAGTGTAGTGCTGGATTGTGTGTACCCCACACCAGTCATGTCATAATTCTGCCATCCGGTAATTTCTCTCACCTAAACACCTTTCCACTTTTTTTTGTGTGTATGGTACTAGGGGTTGAACTCAGGGGCATTCCACCTCTGAGCTATACCCCCACCCTATTTAATTTTTTTTAAATTTTGAGTCAGGGTTTCTAGGTTCTTGAGGGTCTCACTAAGTTGCTGAGGCTGGCTTTGAACCTGTGATCCTCCTATCTCAGCCTCCCAAGTAATGGGATTACAGGTGTGCACCATTGTGCCTGACCATTTACTCGTCCCAAGACACACAGATGCTCAGTAAGTGCTGAACGACCCACCTACTTGTCTCAGCTGAGAGGGTCAGCCACCGTCCCAGGAGTCTCTTGTGCACACATACACAGGGGGGCGGGCATGGCACTCGGGAAACCAGAAGAGAACAGACTTCCCCAGAGTGGATTCTGAAGCGCTCAAGTCCCAGAGACCAGAGAACTCGGCGATTATGTGGCATTTGGTCAGCAGCCCCAGCCCTCAAAGCCAAAGGTCTGGGCTGGGGTGGAGCTCAGTGTAGAAGTCCTGCCGAGCATGCCCGAGGCCCTGGGTTCAATTCCCAGCACCAAAAAGTAAAAATGAAAAAATGAAGGAGCTGATGGGTTGCACCATTCGTAAGGTGTGCTCCTCTCCCCGCCCGCATCACGAGACACTTTGACAGGGCTCCAGTTGGTCTTTTCTTTTGTCTCTTGTTGGTCTTTTCTGCTCTGAACTAGAGCAAGGCTAAAAGCACTAGGAAAGATACTCTCTCCTTGCAAATAGATTCCTATGACACTACTAAAAAATCTGCAAAGTAAGCTTCGTGCTAATGGCTTTCTGTTATGCCGGCCTAACGATGCCCAAGCTCGTACAAATTCATTATGAGCCCTCTCTGCTTCCCCTTTTTATTACTATGCTGTCTTTTTTTTTTTTTTTTTAATTAGTGATGCTTTGGATTCAATGTGTAAATTGATAGGTAACTCAAAAGAACACTTGTATAAAGTTCTGTGCTCTATAAGGTCAAGGCTATTGCCATTGTTGCTTATATCTCTTGTGTTCCTCTGAATTTTTTTTTATCTTTTTTTTTCTTTTGTGGTACTGCAGATTGAACTCAGGGAATTCTATCTCTGAGCTACATCCCCAGCCCTTTTTGTTTTTTTTTTATTTTAAGTCTTAATCACTAGTCTGCTTTAACTCTAAAAAGGGTCTTGCTAAGTTGCTTAGGGCCTTGATAAGTTGCTGAGGCTAGCCTTGAACCTGCGATCCTCCTGTTTCAGCCTTCAAAGTACTGTGGTTACAGGTGTGTGTCACCACTGATGGCTTATTTTTTTTTTCTTAAACTACATGCTAGAGTTGGATTCTGGTGCCCTGAGTTCATCATAATTAAGAAATGACATCAAGGGTGCTGGGACTTAGCCGCACATTAAATCTAAGCTGGGAATTTTGTGTTTCTCAAGGATATCTTACAGAGAATGAAACTAATTCCTGGAATAAGCGGGTAGAGAACACCTGCACACTTCCACAACAGAGGCTGCTGGCATAACTCAGCATTTGGTACCTTCATATTGACTTAGTCTAGTGGCTTGAAATTTTGCTTTTTTCAATTTGCCTCTTGTTTTAATTGTTTCCTGAATTCATATTCTATTTTCTGCCACTTATATCAGAATTTTGGTGACTCCATCCAAAGAGGGGACTCCCACAAACCTACGCAAATGGCTAAAGAAAGCAGCCAGTCCAGGGAGAGGGTCACGGTCACCTCATAATCTCAGTCTGCTGCTACTCCAATGACTGAGCCCGTGGTCCTCTAAACTTCCTGTTTTCTGTGCTTGGTACCAAAATGCTATTCAGTAGGGGCTTTGAGGCATATGAGATGGACTTTCCAAATGCAATAATCCATTGCCCAGTTCTTTTTTTTTTTTTTTTTTTTTTAGTATTATTGTTATTATTATTATTTTTGCAGTACTGGGGATTGAACCCAGGGACATTCTATCGCTGAGCTACACCCCCAGCATATTTTATTCTTTATTTTGAAACAGGGTCTCACTAAGTTGTGGAGGGCTTCATAAGTTGCTGAGGCTGGCCGCAAACCTGCTATCCTCCTGTTTCAGCCTCCCAAGTATTCCCAAGTACTGGGATTACAAGTGTGCACCACCACGCCAAGCTAGAAAAGAGTTCTTTTAATGCATCCCTGCAGTAGTGATAGCACCCCGTCTTTATTTCTTTTCCAGAGCAAGTATGACTTCATTGTGAAATCCAGGTGCACAGTCCCGAAGCCACTCCATCTTGGTAACTAGGGAAAGGCAGTCTATTAACCAAAGCCCAAGAATGGAGTACATTGCTTCTAAACGCCCCTCAGTAAGTCAACAAGCTAAGCAATGACTACATTTTTCTTTTTAATACGCTGCAGTATTATGCATTTAGCAGTATTATTCCTTGAACAGATGTGTCTTTTCACCGTCTTCTGCCCTTCTTAAGCACATAGGACTTTTTCTTAATTGTGTGCTTCTAAACTTCAACTGCTTTGAAAGGTATTTCTGAACACACACCAACGTCCCTCTGCGCTGAGAGTCAAGCGACATGAAAACCACAGCATCATCAAGAATGGAGACAGCCAGCCCCCCACAGAAGCACCCAATTAGCTCCTATTCTTTAACTAAATATATTCCGTAGCCGGATGTGATCGTACTCAGGGCTTTGATTCCAGATGCTTTAGAAATACCTGGAAGTTACTTGAATGTGTCTGTATTAGAAGTGCAGAAGATAAGCAGGCAACATTTCACAGACAGTCAGCAGACTCTGGGGTTTGACAGAAAGACACTGAAGGTTACATCCAATTTCCTCCGTGCTGCTGTTTTGAATAACTAAGCGTGTTAACCAGTTTGGGGCTCCACGCTTTCATTTATCAATAGAAAGAAGCATTCGCAAGAATCAGTACCTGAAGCACAACAGACAACTACTATACTTTTGTGATGTTCTCTTAACAAAGAAAATCTTGCTATTAGACTTTTGAAAGGCATCCAGGAAAGCTGGCAACCAAATTGATACTGTTTTTTTTTTTCTTATAAAAAGTATAATAAGCTCTTAGGTCACCTTCAAAATATGGTGACATTCCTTCCCTGGAGTAGAGTTACTATGGGATCAAGTGACTGAGAAGCTCAGAGAGGAAATAAAATGATTGCTTAGCAGGAAGCGTGCAGCGCTCCTGTCCTAGCCTGTCCGCCCGCAGCAAGGTCATGGAAATTCAGCGTGAGCCCAAGAGGTGGTGCAGCTGAGAAGACTCTGGGGCAGGATCCTGGCACGCCCGGTGTCTGCCCGACAGCTGCCCACACTCCAGCCAAAGCTCCCGTAGTGACCTGCCCAGCTCTGCAGATCGGGCGTGCCCTGCGATTTCCCACTGCGTCAGGAGGTCAAGTAAGAATCCCACTGATGTTTTAAAATAATCTTTGCCCCAGCAAGCCGACATAAGCGAGGATTTGGGGGTGTGCCTGGCAGCGCCCTGCGGCTGCCTGGTTGCTGCAGGAGAGGGACTCAGTGGCTGCCTCCAGGAGACAGTGGTGAGGTCTCTGGGCAATGATGGTTCAGCAGAGGAGCGCATGCACAAATGTGCAAATGGAGCTGTGGTATCTGATGATGACGGCAGAAATTGGCTTTCTTTCTTTTGTGGATGGGAAAGAATGACTTTGGGGTCTGTTGGGTAACATCACTTGCTCCTGTGAATAAGTTATTTGGATCCCCTCTGAGCTCTTAGAAAAAGTAGGCAGGCATCTGTACATCACGGTTGCCTGAGCTCGGGACCTGAGAAGGAGCTGCTTATACCCGCAGCACTTTGCTGCCCTTTCCTAAGGGGCCTGGGGGAGGGGGGAGGGACTCGGGTCACAGGCTGCCGTGAATGGAGGAAGTGACCGATTCATCTCGGCCATGTTCAGCCATGTTCTTCCGTGTTCTTTGTTTGCTGGGACTTTGGCACTTAGACTAGTCTACACCACACGGCGTGTTATTCTTGCCCAGCCAGGTGCTTCTCTGTCTTTAACAGGGATCCCGATTTGCCCACGTGGGTCTGTCTCCTTTACCCAGCCCTGAGCTCCTTGGGAGAAACAACACGATGCTATTCCTCTTGGGTTCTCAGCTCAGGCTCCAGACTAGAGAAGGTGGTCATAAAGGCAAGTTTAATTGGATTAAACTAAGGGTATTAAGAGGAAATTATGCAAGTCTTGCAGCAACCCGAATCCTAGGTCTGGCTATTTACTTGTTGTTTTCTGTGTTCTGGAGACCAATGGGCCATAAAACCGGAGCGATTAGCTCTTCATGACCTGAAGGTACTGTCCCTTCCACAGTGCTACCTTTTCATTCTAATTCTTTAGCCCTAAGTAGAAGGGTCTTGGCTGCTGTGACAGCAACAAGATCCGATGGCCCTGGGTGCGGGGCACTGTCATTAATGTCATCGCAGGCCCTGATGTCTATGTTTAACTAACAGCTGTGTACCCTTAAAGTCAGAAACAAAATAAGCTCAGCATCTTTACGAAGCCCTGTGTTCAGAGATCTTTTAAATGTCACTAAACTGATTTTTAAATGTCCACATGTAGAAGCCAATGGCAATGATTTCCCTTTTCTGAATTTTATTTTGTTTTATTTGGTTTTGGTACTGGAGTTTGAACCTAGGAGCATTCTACCTCTGACCTATACCTCCAGCCCTTTTTAGTTTTATTTGAAACAAGATTTTGCTAAGTTGCTGAGGATCTTGTAAAGTTGCCGAGACTGGCCTTGAACCTGTAATCCTCCTATCTCAGTCTCCCAAGTACTGGGATTACAGGTATGCACCATCACACCTGGGTCTCCTTTCTGAATCTTATTTTATATATTTATTTTTGCTATACCTCCAGCCCTTTTCATTTTTATTTTTATTTGAAACGGGCTCTCACTAGGTTGCTAAGACTGTCCTCAAACCTGTGCACTGCTGACATTTTGAGCACCCCCCCCCCCAATAATTATCTTACCTCCCTGGCAAATCCAGGGAAGGAGAAAAAGTGAAATTAGGAAGGAGAAATCTACAGGTAGTGTCTCTAGCAAGAGGAGCAGAGAGATGACCATGGATGAGAGACGGCAAAGAAAGAAAACTGAAACTACACATTGCAATCAGCTTGTATTTATTATCTGAAAGCCATCCTGACTTTACTCACCAGGAGACACACACGAGCAGCTTGTTTACAGATGCTTTAAAGGAAAAAGTCCTACTCTCCTCTCCCCGTAACTCGAAGGGAAAAATCTGCCTTTGGTCCTAGGTGACGTGGAACCCGGGTCCGGCTTGCCCATTGGTCCCAGTAACATCCCACTGAGGCTGACACCTGACACGGAGCGCGTCTTGCTATTGCCGCTGATTCAAGGGTAGAAAACATCCGAAAGCAGAGGTTTCTTCGCACAGCACTGAGCACGCAGTGCATACTTAGTAAATATTTGACTTTTGAATTACCTTGAATCCAGACTTGTCATTCTATCAAGGGCGGATCTCACAGCTCCCCAAAGGAATTGGAGCAATCCGCTCTCTTTAGTGAAAACCTAACACCTGCTTCAATTTATGTTTAGGCTGAGATGAACATAATATCCCGGAGGTTACTGATGCCATCCAGAGTTAAAGCAAACACCTCTCACGAACGGATGCTCAACAAGAACTTAGCAAATAGTATCCAAAGCATCAACAAATACGAACAGTAGAGTAGGCAGCTTTAGACTACAGAGAAGTAATCCAGTGACTGAGCCCAGAAACCCCATCCGTGTCCGCGTCAGTTGTGCTTTTTGTCCTTCAGGTAGCTGAAAAGCATCTCCAGACCCCCCTCCACCAGCTCGGGCAGGGGCTTGGACAAAGGGTTATGGGAGATGTGGAGTCCTTTGTCCATGGGATTCCAGGCGATCCTCTCCAGTCTCTGCAGCAGGTAGAGCTCTTCCGGGAGGGTCTGGATGTCGTTGTTGTTCAGGTTCAGCAGCTCCAGGCTGGTGACGAGGCACAGCGACCTGGGGAAGGAGTGGATGTTGTTGTTCTCGGCGATGAGGATCTGCAGGCTGCCCAGGCTCTGGATGCTCTCTGCGATGTTCTCCAGGCGGTTGGAGCCCACGTGCAGGAAGTCTAGCTCCTTCAGCGAGAACACAAAGATGGGAATGTGTGCGAAGTTGTTGTTGCTGAGGTTCAGCTTCCTTAGCCTGGAGAGGTCGGCGAAGCTGGCGGGCAGCTGGGACAGGCAGTTGTGGGACAGGCTCAGCACCTCCAGCTTTCTGCACAAGCTGAGCTCCGAGGGCAGCTCGGTCAGGCAGTTCATGTTGACGAACAGGACCTGGAGGCTCTGCAGGAGGCTGATCTCCCGGGGAAGGCTCTTCAGGCGGTTCCCGCACAGGTTCAGGACCACGATGCGGGTCAGCCTCCCCACCTCGGGAGGGAGAACCCGGAGCTGGTTGTGAGACAGATTGAGTTTCTGGACCTCGGACAAGCCCCACAGAAAGTCTGGGATGTCCGTCATTCCCTTGGTGACCAAGCTGAAGCTGACGTGGCGCATGCCCTTCTTCAGCAGGGACCGCGGGTCCCTTCCCAAGAGCAGGGTGTCGTCCCATGAAGCGAACTTCTGTCTCCTCCCCAGGAGCAGCAGCCTCCTGGGGCCTTTGTCCTTGGAGTTGGTTCTCGACTGCCTGGCCCCCATCGTCTCTCTTCCTTGCTTCTCCCTCTTCTCTGCCACCTTCTGGGTGGGGAGTTTGTCCTGTCCTGGATGCGAAAAGCCAGGCTGCTGCAGGCTGGGACAGTGTGTAGGTGAGAGGGGACTCAGGGCCAGGAGGTTGCAGCCCAGAAAAAGCTAGCCAGAGAGTCCAAGGGAGACCCTGTGCGTGTCCAAGATGGGTTCCCCGGTTGCTGCAGGAGAGCCCTGCCTGTCCCCAAGAGCAAGTTTAGACGGTTTCTCTCTAAGCGGCCGGGCTGTAATGATATACTCGTCCCCAAGGCTTCCAAAGAGAACTGCTCAATTCCCTCTGAATGCCACCAGGCAGCTGTCACTGTCATTCTGCCTGAGTTTTATTGACCTGGTATGTGCCCACAGGTCACAGGGCAGCTGCAGATAACTTTACCCGCTCAGCTTTTCTTGGGTATCACAGTCGAGCAGGGTGATTAACCAGCCCGTCTCTAAAAAGAAGCAAAGTGGAAAATTAAAGCAGGCCACACTAACAGGAGCCCGTCGGCCGGGGTGCGGGAAGGTGCTAGTGACAGAGTTGGGTTTCCAGAGTGAGGATCCTCATGGTGTAATCGTGCCCATTGCAAATGGTGAACTGTGTGTTTGTGGAAAAAATAGCAAAAGGGGCACAGACACCGTCACCCTGCAGGCCAGAGAAGTTTACACTGCATTTGTCAAAGGTGATATCTTTCTTTCTTCTTTCATTCTTTCCTTCCTTTCTTTTTTCTTTTTTCTTTCTTGCTCTCTCTTTTTCTTCTTTCTCTCTTCCCTCCTCTTCCTCCTCCTCCCTCTTCCTCCTTCCTTCCTTCCTTTCTTCTCTCTCTTTCTTTCTTTTCTCTTTCTCCCTCTCTCCCCTCCTTCCCTCCATTCCTTCCTTCTTCATCTTTTTTTGTACTAGGAAACGAATCCAGGGACATTCTATCTCTGAGCTGTACCCTCAGCCCTTTTTTAAATTTTATTTTTATTTTGAAACAGGGTCCAGTAAGTTGCTAAGGTTGTCCTCAAACCTTCGATCCTCCTGTCTCAGCCTCCCATGTACTAGGTTACAGGTATGAACTGCCACACCCAACTTGTCAGAGATGATTTAATAAGAACGGAGCAAAGGGGGCTCTGGACCCTCTACTCCGATACCAACCAGAGCAGCTCTGGTTCCTCTGTTCACAGGGGGCTTGTGAGTCTCATAGGGTGACTTTAAATGTTTGGACAGAAACTTTAGTGACCCGCTTAATGACCACAGGCACCCATTGTCTCAGAAGGGCACTCTAACTACCCCTGGTGACATACCCCCCTTTCTCTCTTAAGAAAGTTAATGTGTGCCCCGCATATGCAAAGTTTGTTGTTGATGCTATGGATTTAACTTCACCCCCTAAATTATTTGTGTTGACATCCTAACTACCAGTGCCTCTGACTGTGACAATGATCTGGGACAGGCCACAGGAGACAGGAGGAGAAGACGGCCATCTCAAGCCACAGAGAGAGGCCTCCAGAGAAACCAGGATCTCAAGCCTCTAGTTCCCAGAACTTGAGAAAAAGTACTCGAGTCATTGTTTGAGTCGTCGGGTTTGAGTCATTGGGTCCGGAACTTTGTTCTGGTGCCTCAGCCAAGTAACACAGCCTGGGGAGGGGACTGACGCATTCGCGTAGGTGAGAAAATCCTAAAAATAGATTGTGATTAAAGGGAGCAGGGGCAGCAAGGTGATGACACGGGTTCTGAGAACAGGGCTGGAGGTCCGTGGCCAGGGCTGGTTTGGCCCCCGAAGCCCATGGATTTTGCCGGCAGCAGCTCCTCTGCGCTGGAGAGCAGTGCTGGCATGTGGCTGTGACTTTGCCAGGCTGTCCACCAGTCCAGGAGCTCCAGCTGGGCCTCCACTGGCGCTGCCAAGGAACCTGACACCTGCCCCACTGACGGCCCCTCAGGCTGAGTCAGCCCCGGGGTTCTTACACAAATACGGAACGTGGCAGCAGTTCTTCCTTGGGGGCACTTGAGTGTCTAGATATTAATTAGGGAAAAAATAACACAGCTAAATGTGAGCACTGTGTTTTTAGAGAAGGCCAGGCCTCATCTACATAGATTTCACCGGACAGCATGGAGGACTAGCAAGAGCTGGGATACCTTCAGAGTTGACAGCTTTCTACTTTGAAGCAATGACATGTGTTTCCTTTTAATACCTTTTTTTCCTGATAAATATTTTAAGCACTTATTAATAGTCAATATTTACTATGTAAAAATTATAGTACTAGCACTTCATGTGCAGAATAGATAGATATTAAAATCACTTCAAGGCTGGGCGCAGTGGTGCATTCCTATAATCCCAGTACTTGGGAGGCTGAGACAGGAAGATACAGATTCAAGGCCAGCACACCGTCATTTAGTGAGATTCTGCTTCCAAAAGTAAATCCGGGTGTGGTAATGCATGCCTGTAATCTCAGTACTTGGGAGGCTGAGACAGGAGGATCACAGGTTCAAGGCTAGCCTCAGCAATTTAGCAAGGCGCGCTGCAAGTTAACGAGACCCTGTTTCAAAATAAAAAATAATAATAATAATGAAATAAGACTGGGGGTGTAGCTTGGAGATAGAATGCCCCTGGGTTCAATCTCCACTACCATAGATAATAGACAGATAGATAGGAAGATAGATAGATAGATAGATAGATAGATAGATAGATAGATAGATAGATAGACAGATAGATAAGAAAGAAAGAAAGAAAGAAAGAAAGAAAGAAAGAAAGAAAGAAAGAAAGGAAAGGAAATAGGGCTAGGGTTGTAGCTCAGAGGCAGAATGCCCCTAGCCTCACGTCCAGTAAAATAGAAACTCAGGGTCAGTTAACAGATAGGAAATGAAGTCAGAGAGGGCATATCACTTAGCAAAATCAACTCACTTGTTCAAGGTTAAGTGGATCATGAATAGCAAAATTAGGATTCAAACCCCATCAGTCCCGTTCTGTAGCCCAGGCTGGGAACTATAAGACGGCCCCAGGCTTCACACTGTAGACATGAAACAGCAGTGACAAGGACATGGGTCCTTATTTTCAAGTGCTATGGGCTAGGGCTGGAGAGAACATAGATATAGAAAGTGACTACATGACCGCTGCACAGAAACGACAACGTAATTAGGCACCCAGCCCCTTCGCCCTACCAACAACACAACTAGGAAAGCGAAATCTGAAAGATCGTTCCAAAAAATCTCAGAGGAGTGGATTTAATTCCTTCCAAAAAAGAGTTCAGATCGTCTCTGTGTGACTCTGGTATGTCACATGGATGATCTGTGTGAGTTTCTGACTTAGTCACTGCTACTTTTTTAGCACAAAAGTAGCTAATCATGGCTATCCAGGGACGACATAACTCACGTAGAGGACATTCACTGCATCCTTTAGAGGGTCTGAGCGTCACTACAAAGGAGACTGCTCCTTTGAGGAAGGGGAGAGCGCGCGTCATCCTTTTCTGGCGCGTATAAAATATAAAGCACAAGACAGCTTTCGTTTTGGTGACAGTGACACCGGCTTCTGGGGAATGGATAACAAGGAATGCTGTTGGCTGTAGGATTCTCTACGGTGCCGGCACATTTGGCTTTTGCCAGAAGAGACTCCTCAAGCAAGGCTCCCTGAATGGAATTCCGTTTGGAATAAGCCTCAGGATGGTGCGTTGCTGAACAGGTTTCTGGAATTCCAGGGCACGCACCAAGGGATCGACTGTCCATAAAACACAGGAAAGCGAGAGAGGGACAGGAACGCATGGAACATGCTCAACTCGGCCGCTGCCGTTCTGGGTTTGCCCATGGATGACTGCTCCAGCGCATGGAGACCAGCACTGATTACTTCTTTAATCCTAAGCACAACAAAACTGAAATGAGGAGTGGGAAAGAGTAGTTTATGAAAACATCCTAAGCTACTCCCAATTCCACGGGAATAGGAAGTCTGCTAAAAACAATTTGTTCATTCTCACTATGACTTCTCAGCATCTGTCTGTTAAATTTTAGGAGACAGAAAGGAATATGTATGTTTAAGTACTTTATTAAGAGAATCTTTGTGACTAAAAAAAAATTTACATAGGAACTATAGAAAAGTATGAAAAGAGACAATCCCGTCAACTTTTTTCATTTAAAAATCTAAATCTTTTCTCTGTACGTATCTATTTCAGTCTGTTTTCTTTCCAAAAAAAATCTATTTTATTTTATGCTTTATTGGTGCATTGTCATTGCACACCACAGTGAGGTTCAAAGTGACACAAATGTACATGTGTGTTTCCTTCAGGATCCCAGCCCGCTTCCCAAATTTTTCTCTTTTTTTGGTACTGAAGATTAAACCAAAGGACATTCTACCTCTGATTTATACCTGCAGCCCTTTTTATTTTTTATTTTGAAACAAGGTCTCACTAAGTTGCCGAAGGCCTCACTAGTTGCTGAGGCTCGCCTCAAACCTGCAATCCTCCTGTCTCAGTCTCCCAAGTACTGGGAGAAAAGGTGTGCACCACTGTGTCCTGCCCCAACTTCTTTGGGAAATCTGTCTTAGCCTGGTGCCCTGTTTGGATGTGGTGTGTCCTTCATAAATTGGGTGCTGCATCCCCAGGGGGGAATTGGAAGTTGGTATGGAGCCTTTAAGAGATGGGTATCTTAGGACGCCCTGAGGTCAACTGAGAGCAATCCCCTAGGGAAAGATTAAAGTGGTTCCCTGAGGAGCACCTGGTAGTTCTCCAGAGAGGCCGAGAGGCTGCAATGAAAGCTGAGCCTGGCGGCACCTGCTCCTCCCCAGAGCTCAGCTGCTGCAGGTGCCTGGCACTTGGACCTGCAAAATTGTGAGCTAAACCTCTTTACTTCATAAGTATCCTGTTTCTGGTGTTTCCATATAGCAATGAAGAACTGACCGATACACCTACGGCAAAACTTCTGGGACCACTGTTCCCTTGAGGAATGAGAGGGACCCAGGAGGTGGACAAGGAAGGAGAGCAGACGCATGCTACCTTCTGACCAGGTCTCCTGCTCACATCAAGCCTGAGACTCTGGCTCTTGGTAGCTTTTGCAGGTATCTGCAGATGCAGTGTTAAACCACTGTGATTCAGGACAATCTGAGATTTTCAGCATCTAGAAAAAGCATGCTATAGTAAAACCCAAAGCACATTATGAAATTCCTGGTTATTAGTGATAGTCTGTGGTAGGATGTCGCTAAGCATCAGTTGTTTCAGAGATGTGGCTAGTTCATACAGGTAACCCCCCTCCCCCACCCCCACCCCAACACACACGGGCCCCTGGAGTGGCTTAAGGAACATTCGTCACGTGTTAGACCTTTATTTTGTCCTTGCCCATGAACTTCACATTTTCTTCCTATAGCTACAATGCCTCCTTCACTTATCTTGCATGCACTCCGTGTGTATGGAGTATGTAGTTACAGCCGGTGGCTGCTTCAGATACTTTCAAATGTCCTGTGTGACATTCGTAGAGTTTATAAGGTTGCTATTATTAACCTCTTGTCCAATATGAGGAGGCTGGGCTTCTGGGGTAAACGATTTTCCCAGTTACAAAACTAGTTTGTTTTAGTGTGGGACCAACGCCCAGGCCTGCCGATTCTGACTCCTCACTCACCTGCACTTTTTCTCTACCAGGTGAATATGTGAATACCTGTGCTCTTCTGCACATCTCTGCCTCCCCCTCCTCCTCTCTCTCCTCCTCTTTCTCCCCTTCTTCTTCCTTCCTTTCCTGCTCCCCTTATCCTTCTCTTCTTCCTCGTCTTCTTCTTCCTCCTCCTCCCTCTCCTTCTCCCCCTCCTCCAACTCTTCCTCTTCTCCCTCCTCTCCTTCCTCCCTCTCTTTCTTCCCCTCTTCTTCTTCCTCCTCCTCCACTCCTCCTCCTCCTCTCCTCCTCCTCCTCCACTCCTCCTCCATTTCCTCCTCTTCCTCCTCCATTTCCTCCTCCTCCTCCTCTCCCTCCCCCTTCTCCTCCTTTTCTATTCTGAGGACTGAACCAGGGACATTGTACCTCAGAGCTCTGATCAGCAGGGTGGCTCGGCCCTGGGTGTCCTCCTCTGTAAATGGGGATCATCACAATTCCTCCTCGTGGGACTGTCCTGAGGATGAAGGTGAATGGAGTGACATCACCTCCTGCAGAAGGCCCCCCGAAGCCACTGCAGCCGCCCTCTGTGGCTGGAAGGTTCTAGAAGTCGGTTCCTATCTACCCACACACCTGTGCCCACGGACTGTCCATCAAGGTCAGGGCCACGCACTCCCCGGCGTTAGTCTCATTCCCCCCGGCGCACACACGCGTGGTGTTCCAGTCTCTGAGCTGGCCGCTGGCTCCCCTGCAGCCCTGGGGGGTCACAAGGCCCCTTGGTTCCCACTGGTTCTCTCTCCTCATGGCCAGCGCCGGTTCTGCCTCCACAGCGGGCACAGGTCCCCTCTGGGCTGGGCCTTCCTGACCACTGCTTCTTCCGGTCACCCCCGACCCCCTGCACCCAGGGTCCTGGGCTTCCCTTGGTCACCACCCACCCAGTGGCCGGTATCAACCGGACAACTTTGCCCCCCGGGTGACATTTAGCATTTGGCCATTGACTGCGGGTGGGGGGAGGGTCAGCCGCTGTCACCTGTCGGGACACAGGGACGAGGCCGATCTCCTGTGCAGTCCTGGTCAGCCCCCAGTTTCCACCGTGCAGAGGGCTAGAAAGCTGGAAAGCTGGCCTGTGGACGCCCGCAGCCTTCGTGCTGGCCGCCTCTATAGACTACGCGGACACTCTTTGGGGAGGAGTTGAATCGTATCCGTTCCGATAGTTTCCCCAGAGCCCAGGCGGCTGCCTCGCACACAGCTCTTGCCCCGCTGCGCCTGTCCTCTCACTGAGGAGTCAAGCCCGCTGGGTGCCTGAGTAGGGTCACTGCTTTTCTGCCCTACTAAGGCGTCCGTCTGACCAGGAGCTGAAATAAAACTGGCTGTGTTTATCAAGTGGTAGCAAACTCCTGTTTGCCCAGAGGGACACCAGCAAGGAGGTTTGCCCCCCAGCAAGGAGGTTTGTCTCTGTGGGATCCAGCCTGTCGCTGGAAAGATCTAGAAACCACCAGGGCTTCAGAAACTCCAAGAAAACACCAAGGCTACTTGGTACTGGCCAGCATTTTATGAAAGGGTCATAATGAATTAAAATTTAGCTTTTATATGTATTTACTTTTATTTTTGTGATACTGGGGATTAAACCCAGAGAAGCTCTATCTCTGAGTTACACCCCCAAGCCCATTTTATTTTTTGAAACAGTGTTTAACCAAGTTACCCTGCACTGCTGGCCTTGAACTTAAGATCCTCCTGCCTCAGCCTCCCAAGGACTGGGATTATAGGCATGTACCACTGTGTCTGATGAAATAATTTATCTTTTAAAAAGGTTGCTTCCAGACAGAGTCATTTTGCCATTCCACACATTTTCTTTCTTTTTTTATTTTTTTAATTTGTGTGTGTGTGTGTGTGTGTGTGTGTGTGTGTGTGTGTGTGTGTGTGCATGTGTGTAATTGGGGATTAAACCCAGGGGCATTCTCCCTCCCGGCAGCTGCACCCCCATTCCTTTTTATTTTTGAAACAGGGCCTCCCTAAGTTTCCGAGGCTAGCCTTGAACCTGTGATCCTCAGCCTCTCCAAGTACTGGGATTACAGTGATGCACTATCATGCCCAACTGCCCTCTGCACATTTTCCTCCCAGGACACCCCTGAGTTGGGCTGGCCCTGGTCCTCCAGGTTTCTGTTCCTCCGCTCCACACTCCACAGCTGTCTGTCTTTGTGGAGTGAGTAACCAGATGGGATTTTACAGTCATGCTCATTTGGACCTGGTCCATCAAAGCACACTTCATGCTAATGGCACTGAAGCAAAGTCAAAATAAAAAGATGCTTTGAGGGCTAGCCGTGGTGGCACACGCTTGTAATTCCAGTACTTGGGAGGCTGAGACAGGAGGATCGTAGGTTTGCAGCCAGCCTCAGCTTCTTAGTGAGGCCCTCCACAACTTAGTGAGACCCGGTTTCAAAATAAAGAACAAAAAAATAGAACTTGGGGTATAGCTCAGAGGTAGAATGACCCTGGGTTCAATCCTGAGTACCGAAAAAAAAAAAAAAAAAAGATGCTTTGATTACAAATCAAGAGAGTGATCAAATGCCAAAGCAGAGCTCCGCACCTTAGGTTTGTATCAGAAAGATCGTGGATTTAAGAGCAATGAGATTCTATATAACAGCCTCAGACGAAAGTACAGAGCTTTGTTAAAGATCAAATCTCCTTTTCAGAAGATATAAGCTGGCCATGGTGGCTCATGCCTGTAATCCTAGTACTTGGGAGACTGAGACAGGAGGATCGCAGGTCCAAGGATCGTGTCAGCAATTTAGCAAGCCCCTTGGTAACTAGTGAGATCCTGTTGCAAAATTTTAAAAAGTTAAAAAGAGAGCTGCAGATATAGCTCGGAAGTAGAAAGCCCCTGGGTTTAATCCCCAGTACAAAAAAAAAAAAAAAAAAAAAAAAGATTTTAGTATAGCAAATTGATAAATGACTTAAAGAAAAATGCAGAGATCAAATTCAGCCAAGTGAGGTATAGGATCCCTATTTGAGATTTAGGCCTCTCTGATAGGAAGTTCAAAATATGTGTAGTGTGTATTTTACTTAGGTGTCTGATAATTTATAAGTAGGACTCTAATTTCAAAACTCTCCAACCTACCTATTACTGCTTAATTGCAGACATGGTCCAAATGAGGTGAGGAAAAGGAGGTTCCCCTCCCTGTCGAGCTGAGAATCGAGTCTTGATCAAGAGAGAACTCGGGACTCGGAGAGCTTAGGGTCCATTCCTAAAGCTGCCTGAACTTGGGCCGATTACGTAGCCTCTATGACCCTCGGTCTCCTCTTCAGGGACTTGGCTGTAATAATAATTTGGGATTGTGTGTGATTTAAATAAGTTGAGGAGGTAAGTTGCTGAGCATGGGTCCTGGCATAGAGTAGAGTAATTAGCAAGAATTAATAGTAATGGTGGTTCCACTCAACTTAAGTTTGAAAGGACTTCCTTGTTTTGATTTAATATTTTATTGCTTTGTTTTGTTTTCTTTTTTTGAGTATTTTTTGATACTGGGGATTGAACTCATGAGCATTCTATCTCTGAGTTACAGTCCCAAACCTATTTTATCTTTTTTTTTTTTTTTTTTGAACATGACCTTGATAGGTGATAGGTTGCTGAGAGCCTGGCTAAGATGCTGAGGCTGGTCTCCAACCTATGATCCTCCTGCCTCAGTCTTGCAAGTATGGGATTACAAGTGCGCACCATCATGCCTGGCCCTGGTTTCATATTTTTAGAAAATACTTAGCTTTGGCTACTGGTGCCCAGGGGCTTAATGACTACAATTTAGGTATTTGCAAGATTTAATACTATCGTGGATTTTAAATATCTCCTTAAAACAATTAAAGGGAATAGAAGTCATGCTGAAGGCCTGAAGATGCTCTCAAATGCGTTCGGTCAGATGCTGTATCCAATTGAGAGAACTTCATTTCCACGTGAGTATTTCTTATTTCTGTCTGCATGTTCTCATCCCTGTGCTCAGTCCCTTACCAGCTGTGCTCAAGCACATTCGCCCCTTTTGGCCTCTTTCTAGAGCACACGGTACTGGGTCTACATCAGGACCACATTTCCTGTCTTGGAGCACTTAGCAGAGAAAGGACCTAGCCCCTGCCTGCTGGCCCAGCCAAGTTCCTGAGGACCCGGCTTGCATGGAGAACTGAGAATCGATGGGATCCCAGCCACCCACTTTGGAGGCTGGCAGTGCAGAGATGGTTTGCCCAACCTCCTGTCTGTTGCCCTGTGAGGTCGTAGCCCCACATCAAGCTCAGCGCCAACCAAGGGGTGAGGAGTGAGAAACATTTTTTAATCCAACTGAACTGAAATCGAACATCACTCCAAAAACACTGAATTGAACTCCATTTTTATGGATGTGCTTGTGCACATTTTTAGTGATCATGTGGCTAGGGGAGCTTGAGATAGATTTATGTTTTGTTGTGCGAAAACAAGACACATTTTTTTGCATAGCTCAACGTGGCTAAAAATCATGCACACTGTAGCTACAGTGCTTTTTAAAATTTAAAAACAAAAATAATGAAAACATTATGAGAAAGGCAGCAAAACATGCTTTTCTGAAAGGGAAAGAAAATCAACCTTTGAGGTGGTTCATGGCTCTATAAAAATGTTTATGTTTGGATCCAATTTGTTCTGTAGTTCAGTAAATTGAAGCAGTTCATGCTGGCTTTGGCTCGGGTTCCATTCCTGTGAATATATATGCCCTTCAAGGATCAAATATGAGACACAAAGGAAGTCTAGAAAGGTATCTGCTCCCCCAATTTTTTTCTGTTTGTAAGCATATGAACTACTCAGGCATTTTTCACCTTTTCTTTCAGAGATGTGGTGTATTAATCTGTTTGACATCACTGTAACAAAATGCATGAGATAATGAATTTTGAAAAGGAAAGGTTTATTTTGGCTCATAGTTTCGGGCCCTGGTTCCCTGACCCTATTGCTTTGGACCTGTAGCAGCACTGTACATCATAGAGGGAGCAGGTGGTGGAGGAGGCTGGTTCACCCCATGGCGCTGAGATATAAAAGAGAGAAGAAGGGGCTGAGTTCCCACCTGCCCTCTTCAAGGACACGCCCCCAATCAGCTAACTTCCTCTACTGGGCCCCGCCTCCCAAGGGCTCCCACACCTCCTAATATCACCAAGCTGGGGAACCAAGGCTTCCAGCATGGGCCTTTGTGGGACACTCCTTATCCGAGCATTAGCAAGAGGCTTCTGTTTCTACATGAAACAGTTTCATTCAAAGGAGAGTCCAGCCCCTGTCCTCTTGAACTTTCATCCCAGCAGAGGTGGATTCACTGTGAAGTGAAGACAACTTAAACTTCAGGGCGCCTCACTTGCCTGGGGTGCTTCCAGGACTCCGGGTGAGACCCTAGGAATGTGTTCACCTTGTGAATTTTTTTTTAAAAAAATTTATTGGTGGATTGAAATCATACAAGCTGACAAAGGCATACGTGCACACATTTCTCATTTAACCCTTCCCCAATTCCCGCCCCACTCCCTCACCCTCCCTCCTACTCAAGTTCAGTTTAGTGATTGACTTTGATATATTTGTGAAAGTACATCATGTGCATTAGGGTGTCCCACCCATCCCATCCATCCCCTTCAGTTAAGTTGACTTCTTTGCTTATCTAGGGTTTCTCCTTTTTCATCTGGAGACCTTCTTATGCCTCATTTTCTCCCTAGAATCCCAATATTAGGGAGAACATATGCTTTTTTACCCTTTGTGACTGACTAATCCCACTTAACGTAATGTTTTCCAGTTGCATCCATTTCCCTGCAAATGACATGATTTTGTTCTTCTTTATGGCTGAGTAAAATTCCATTGTGTACATATCCCATAGTTTTGTAATCCATTCATCTGTTGATGGACATCTTTGCTGGTTCCATAGTTTGGCAATTGTGAATTGTGCAGCTATAAACATAGATACACATCCATCGGTCTGATAGTTTGGTTTCCATTCTTTTGGGTAGATACCCAGAAGTGGTATTGCTGGATCATATGATAGGTTCATTCCCATTTGTCTGAGGATCCTCCATACTGTTTTCCAAAGTGGTTGCACTAATCTGCAATCCCACCAACAACATATTAGGGTTCCCACTTCTCCACACCCTTGCCAGCATTTGTTGTTGTTTGTGTTTAAAAAAATATGCAAAGGTAAGAAACTTTACCTACAATCCACTTGGACTGCTTCTCTGTATGTGTCCATTTTCCATTGCTATAACAAAATGTTCAAGGTTGGCTAACAAATACAGAAAAAAAGACTTACCTCATAGTTTCAGGAGCCCCAAATCCAAGTTGGCCATTCTCATCTTCTTGGCTTCTGGTGAGGGCTCTCATGGCAGTACCACAGTATGGCAGACAGTCTTGTGGCAGAAGCCCATTTGAGAAGGGTCACAGAATGAGAAGGGAAGCCAAAGTGCTTTTATAGCAGCACACTCTTGCGAGAACTAATTGGAATTCCCTACGAGCTATGTTAATCCCTTCTGAAGCCAGCACCCCCGATGATCCAATCACCTCCACCTCTGACAGGTCCCATCGGCTCTCGCTAGGGACCAAGCTTGCAAGACACGGAACTTTGGGGCATGAACCCAAGCCATAGCGCTCTGCACTCTCCGTCAGATGGCGATTCAGTCCAGGTGACGACAGTGGGGTGGAGCATTCTGGGGACTTGGGTGAGGAACACATCCTGCCCGGGGTTAGTGGGATGTGTCTATGGGGTCTGCTGTCACTTCTATGGATAAATAAGCCTCTCCTAGCCACCCTGGTGTTAGACTAGGTTTTCACCAGGTATCTCAATTAGTGCCCTGATAGGAAGGTTTTGTTGAAGAACATCTTGAATAGCGCATTTCTTTTTCTCTTATTCCACTGTTTGTAAAGACTGATTTTTCTGACGTGAGGTCACAGGCTCATACTTCCTACCTTCTCCTTCAAGAATTGTTTCTCTATAAGTTGATTGCTAATTCGACAATATCACTTCTTGGCTGGGCATGGTGGTGCCAAGACGTACTGGATTACCAGTCCAGTGCTCTGGAGGCTGAGACAGGTTCTAGGATCACAGGTTCTAGGCCAGCCTCGGCAACTTAGTGAGAACCTCAGAAATTTAGCAAGACTCTGCTTCAAAATTAAAAAACAAAAAGGATTGGGGGTGTAGCTTGGAGATAAAACGCCCCTGATTCCAAGCCCTGGTACAAAAACAGAAAATTCCTTCTTTTCAAACACAAATGGAAATGCAGCTTTATTGTCAGGGTGCCCGTCTGCCTTCCCACAGCCTCTGCTTCTCTCTGCAGGTTGGAGAACTGATCTAAGCGTTGGGCGTCCCTTTAGCACAGAGGCTGGTATATGGAACATGCTGGGGATATTTTTATTATCTTTTCTCCCATCCAGCTGGGCATGGTGGTGCACACTTCTAATCCTAGTATTTGGGAGGCTGAGACAGGAGGATGGCAAGTTAGAAGCCTATCTCAGCAACTTAGTGAAAACTTGTCTCAAAACTTAAACTAAAAAAAAAAAGTCTGGGGATGTAGGTCAGTGGTAAAACACTCCCGGTTCAATCCCTACCTAGTAGTACCAAAAACAAACAAAACAAAACAAAAAATAGAGATGACAATTTTTGTGCATCTAATAGAAACTAGGAAACACATTAGGAAAATTAGACAGTCAGCAATGAAAGAATTCTGCTTGCTTATTCTCTTCTTATTCTCCCTTTCTGGTCAGTGCGTCCACTGCACTCGGTACCTGCTGTTTCTGTTTATCCGTGTCTTACTCAGCCCAACACTGCTGCTGCACGTGCCGCCCTGTGGCATGTGCTGGGGAGCCGGGCTCCACGACATGGTCTCCCCCCTAAAGCAGCTGCCAGGAAGAGGGGCAGGGGTGGGGACCGTGGGTGGAGGATTGAGTTTGAATTGAGGAGGCCCAAACAGACTTTTTGCAGTGTAGTGAGTTTTATTAACTAATTGCGAGGTTTATCATGATCCCAGAAATGACATGTTTGCAGGTTGAGTAGATTCAGCCCTTCTATCAACTAGCTAGATGAGCCCAATGACACGAAAAACTCTCAGGTTTACTGGAAGTCCATAGACACTGAGCCCCGGGCATCTTCCCAAAGAGTCGCACAGACAGTGAATGGAATGGAAAATAGATGGGGTGCTATGGTTTGGATCCTGAGTGCCCCCAAAACCTCATGCGTAAGTTAAAGTCTTCGTCCCTAGCGCGTGACACTGTTAGGAGGTGGGGCCAGAGGGAGGAAGCTCAGTCACTGGGGTGTACCCTCAAAGGGGATTCGGGGATCTCTGCCCCTACCCCTACCCCAGGGCTTCATGACTGCCATGAGGTGATCAGTGTCACTGTCACATGCTCCCACCATGATGTGCTGTCTCACCACAGCCCAAAGCAGCAGGGCCAAGTGACCACGGGCTGAAACCACAAGCCAAGATAAACCTTTCCTCTTTTTATGTTGTTTATCTCGGGTATTTTGTCACAGTGACATAAAGTTGACTACTGCAGAAGGAGAGAGAAAGAGAGACAGAGACATAGAGTCAGAGCAAGACAAAGAAGGAGGGGATAGGAAGGGAAGTCAGGGAAGGAAAATAGGAAAGAGGGAGAGAGGAAGAAGGAACAAAGGAAGGAAGGAAGGAAGGAAGGAAGGAAGGAAGGAAGGAAGGAAGGAAGGAAGGAAGGAAGGAAGGAAGGGAAGAACTTAGCTCCTGCCGACCTATTAGGTAGGAGCCGGGTGGGATTGGGCGAGGTTATTGTCACTGGAGCCATTGTAGGAGTTACACAACACTCAGAAGCATGTTGACACGACATCATCTTTTTTTTTAGATGACTACTCAGGAAAGATTTTCTTTTCCAGCAACTGAACAAGTTTCCTTTGAAATGAACTAACCACAGTCAAGTCCTTACACAAAGTCCTGCCAGAAAGTTTCACAACTATCTTTCTGGAGCCAAGCAAATCATTTTTAACCAGTAGACGCTGAAGACTCTCTGAAGCGGGCCATCAAACAGAAGCCTGTGTTCTTGTACTGTTGATTCTAATCTCATGATTCAAAACAGTAGAAACGTCTAAGCATCAGTGTATACAGCTTTGCTAAAACCTGACAGGGCAAGCTGGTGCCACTAAGAACTAGGGCCTGAGTTTACAAATCACTGAATTGAGCAGCATGCTGCTAACAATGCCTCAGCAAGGCAGCTGGGGGCAGATACCGGGTTGCAGTGAACCCTCACACCCCATGTCTGACTCTTGAACCCTCACACCCCACGTCTGACTCTTGAACCCTCACACCCCACGTCTGACTCTTGACTCAGCCATACCCCCCTTCTCCAGGGTTCTTTCCTGAAACACCTTCAAGACCAACCTCCTCTGGGATATTTTGTTGTAAGCAGAATTAAGTCTTCAAAATAAAAGGGAAGACTCTCCTCCGACTGGTTGACTTGTAGGTTTTAGAAAACAGGTAGAAATATTTGCCAAGGAGGAGAGGTGGTGGGCTGTTTTCCCTGCAAAGACCTGAGCCAGGGAGGAAAAGGGAGACCGAGCTGGGGAGGCATGAGGAGGGCCGCCAACCACGTGGCACCTGCTAACCCTCCTTCTCCTTGCAGGAATGGAGGAGGGCCTGGGGGATGTGTGCCACGGTGATGGTTGGGGTGGGATCTGGGCTGTCCCCAAAGGCTCCTGTGTTGACAACACGGTCCCCAACACAGCAAGGCTCAGCAGTGGGGCTTCTTGACGAGGCTTAGGTCCCACGGGCCCTGACCTCACCCAGGGGTCAATCCATGGACAGCTGAGTGGAATTCTGGGAGCTGGGACCTAGGGGCGGGAGAAAGTCGCTGGAAGCCTGCCTGGAAAGGTTTATCTTGTTCCTGGTCCCCTTCCTCTCTTTCTCTCAGCTTCCTGGCTGGCATGAGCTAAGCCGCTTTCTTTCTTTTTTAATTGGTGCATTGTAATCATACATCTTTGTGAGGTACAAGCTGGTAGAGGCATACATGCACACATCTCTCATTTAACCCTTCCCCAATTCCCACCCCACTCCCTTCCCCTCCCTCCTTCTCAAGTTCAGTTTAGTGATTGACTTTGATGTGTTTGTGAAGGTACATCATGTGCATTAGGGTGTCCCCCCCTCCCCCCATCACCTTCAGTTAAATCGCCTTCTTTGCTCATCTAAGGTTTCTCCTTCGTCTGGAGTCTCTCTTATATCTCCCTTTCTCCCTAGTCTCCACATGTTAGGGAGAGCATATGAGTTTTTACTTTTTGTGACTGGCTAATCTCACTTAACATAATATTTTCCACTTCCATCCATTTCCCTGCAAATGACATGATTTTGTTCTTCTTTAAGGCTGAGTAAAATTCCACTGTGTACATATCCCACAGTTTTGTAATCCATTCATCTGTTGATGGACATCTTGGTTGCTTCCATAGTTTGGCTAATGTGAATTGTGCAGCTATAAACACAAATACACATGCATTGGTCTGATGGTTTGGTTTCCATTCTTTTGGGTAGATACCCAGAAGTGGTATTGCTGGGTCATATGGTCGGTTCATTCCCATTTGTCTGAGGATCCTACATACTGCTTTCCAAAGTGGTTGCACTACTTTGCAATCCCCCCAACAATGTATTAGGGCTCCCACTTCTCCAGAGCTGCTTTCTTTCACCATGATGTTCTGCCTCCCCTCAGGTCTATAGCAATGAATCCAGCACACCATGGACTGATCCCTGTCACCATGAGCCCACATGAACATTTCCTCCTCTAAGTTGCTCTTGTCAGGTATTTTGGTTACGGTGACATCATGCACTGAACTGAGGACTTGGGCTGGCGTGGGAGACCAGCTTCAAGGCCCACCCCTACAGTGATTGTCCCAGCAATGTGCCTCTTGATCAGTTTCTCTGAGCTCCAGGTTTTGCATTATAAAATAGAGAAGACCTCTACAACAGGAGGTTGTGCAAATGATTCAGTGGGGTCATAGACGAGGTCACTTATTGCAAGCCACACTTCTCTCTACAGATTCAAGTTATTATTATTAGCAGTAGTGTTTGGTGCAACATCAAAACTTGATCCCTCCTCTGGCTCTTGCCATTTTGCAAGTTAGCCACACCTCGAGGAAGTGATTTGGTGTGGCCAGGGATGCAGACAAAACTTAAGAGGAAGGATTTGGGTGTGACACAAAGCTGGGGCTTAATGCTTGTTCCACCCCTGTAGTACGTCGGACAAGTTATTCACTCTTTCTAAGCCTGGGTTCCTCACGTGTGAAGTGAAGATGGCCAAACCTCCCAGCTCTCAGCTTAGCACTTGATTTAAGGTCTGATGCATACTTACCTGCCTTAAAAATGCCAATTTTTATTATGAGTAAAAGACATTAAGGCGTTTCACCTCTAAAGAACTAAGAGAGGGAGAGAGAGAGAGAGAGAGAGAGAGAGAGAGAGAGAGAGAGAGAGAAAAAAAAAAAAAAACTTGGTCCTCCTGGCTGAAACTCTCAGGGCTGGACATGCCTGGGAAGGAGGCGTCTGCCTGAGCTGACACGAAGGCCAAGCAGTCGTGGGGCCGGAGATACTCACGTGTCTTGAACTGGGTGCAACCTGCCAAGGACCCTGTCCCTGTGCCTGTAGTTACCGAGGCCAGACTGGAACCTGAACTGCCCCAAGTCTGATGTCCCCCTTTCCCCCCAGAATGCTCCTCTCCATCTCACTACTCAACCCAGGGCCTGGTCAGTAGGCCCCCGTCCCGTGTAATGGGGGGACATCATGAAAACTGGGAACATAAATTAAGCTGTTTACATATTATTCAACTGGGTATATTACTTAGCTTGGAGATGTATTATCTGGTGATTTTCAATGAAATGGAAGGACATTCTTATTTTTTTTTTAGTTGGTTATTGTTGGAACACTTAAAAGATGGAGCAGTAATCAATGACTGACTGACTGACTGTGAGAGCAACCCTGGTGGGGCTGCAGATAGGAAGTGTTTGGCCCTCGCTTACAATCTGAATGTCTTTGTGCCTGGATATGAATGGAATGTGGGGGAGTGTTAACAGATTGGCAGCCTGGCATTTTCTGGGATGCACGCAGGTATGTGCGCATGTGTGTATATGTGTGTGCATGTGCGTGTGCGTGGATGTGAGTGTGCGTGTGCGTTGCTGCTGCAGAAGCCTGGATGCAGCCCAAACTTGCTCACGGGGAAGCCACTTCAGGCTCCAGACTAAAGACCAAAGTCCCTCCCCAGCTCCTGTGCCTCTCCACTGGCTTCAACCGACTCTCCCATCACCTCCAGGCCTTCCCTGCATCTCCCCCTCCACCAGATCTGCCCTGACATGCAGATGTGCGTTTTCAGTTGGGTCTCCCCAGCTGTAATCTCTTTAGAGCCCCAAGAAGCCAAGGAGAATCTATACGGACTTTAGAAAGGAATCACCACAATCCAGCTTGACTTGGATGAAAAGTTGTAATTCTTTGTACCCTTTGCCTGATTGCTTTTGGTATTTGATTTTATGCCATTCCTTAGTAAGGTTATTTTTAATAGTCTTCTTTGGCTATTTTTAAAATCTGGTTAATGGCTTTGGGGTGGGAAACCGAGATCAGAAGCAAAAGCCAGGATTCTGATCATTCCATGTCATGATGATCCACCTTTGCACTTTGAACTCTGACGTAAAGTGATGGAGATTTCTTCCACCAGAATTCCCTTTGGGAAAATCACTGTATCTATTTGAAAAGAATATTTGAGAATCTTGAATTAATAGGTAGACACAGAGGACATGAACAAGTAACGAAAGATGGCTTAAAACTTCCCTTCTAAGGCCAGGTGCGGTGGTGTACGCCTGTGATTCCAGTACAGGGGAGGCTGAGACAGGAGGATCACAGGTTTAAGGACAGCTTCAGAAACACAGCGAGAGTCTCAACAACCTAGCAAGACCCTATTTCAAAACAAACAAACAAAAGTTTTTAAAAAGGGCGGGAGGTGTAGCTTGATGGTAGAATGCCCTGGGTTCAGCCCCCAGGACCATGAAATAAGACAGAACCAAACCTGCCTTCTGAGAAAGCTGGGACCTCGCTGGGAGCACTCCCAGTTTGGGATGGCTCTGCAGTGGGAAGTCTGGAATTGCAGACTGGGAAGCAGTTGCCAGCAGGATGCTGCATTACTTCTCGGGGTAGAAGGGAAAGACATTTCAGAGGGAGAAGGAACAGCCAGAGAGGCTGCAGTAAGAAGATGGGCGACAAGGCGCCGGGCAGCTCTGCAGCTGAGGAGTGACTTGGAGACACCGATGAACGTTAGCTCGTGCAAGTTGCTCACGAGGTGCCCGTGGTGCTCCCTCCCGTGTGATGCAGTGTTCCCTGATGCTGCCGCTGCCGTTGCTTTGCCAGTGCTTTTGCGTCTGGGTTAACTCTAGGGATAGTGACAACAGAGGCAGACAGATGTCGGAAGTCAGGGGGATGCCATCTGGGTCACCTTGAGCAGTGCTGTGTATGTATGTGTGCACGCATGTGTAGATGTGTGCCTGGGGGGGGGCATGTGTGCATGCAAGTGTAGGTGTATGGCTGTGTGTGTGCAATATTCAGCTGTGCGTGTGTGTGCAGGTGTGTTTGCGTGAGGGGCATGTGTGCATGCATGTATAGGAGTCAGTGTTTGCGTGTGTGCAATATGTGTGCATGCATGTGGAGGGATGTGTGTGCCATCTACGTGTGCATGTGCAGGCATATATCTTTGCATGTGTGTGCGTGTGTAGGTTAGTAAGTGCATACGTGTGTGTGCGCATGCGTCGCTCTTCTGACACTCTGCTCATCATATAAAGCTGCATCTGCTGGGCATAAGCTCCAGTCTCAGCCTCCTGAGGGAGACAGCTGAGATGCATACGCACGAGGAGCACAGGTGAAGCGACTGTTCTCTTCCCAGCCCAGCCGGGTGAGTGGATGCGGAGGGAGCGTTTCCTCTCTGCACTCTCAGGTTCTCACTGAGGCAGCCTCTCCCCCTCCTACCGAGCGTCCCTGTCACAGGGATCTCGTGATCCAGCATCATCACTGGCCCCGGGGGATGCGCAGAACCCTCCCTGCGGCCTGGCTTCTGCGCAGGCGAAGTTTCTATTTTCTTTAGTCATCAATTCAAAGTATAAGCAGAAGTCTAAGCATGACTCGGATCCGATTTGGAGTCTCTGGAGACTATCAGGGTTCCAGGGAAAGCGGTAGCACCTGGTAATAAAACACTTATTGGGATTGGGATTTTGCAAATGACAAGTCAATTTAGAGTCGAGTTTCTTGCAGGACGTGGCAGGGGAGGCACCAGGCTGACTGCCCATCCAGGCTGACTCCTCCTCCAACTCCTCACCCCCGCCTTCCATTGTGCAGCAAATTTGTAACACAACATGGCAGAAGGGACGCTCCGGAGAGGCATCGGCCGCTATGACAAGGCTGGCACACAGGTGTCGCCCGCAGACACGCATGAGGATGAGAGTCAAGCGCTCTGAGAGCATCCCAAAGCGGGCGCAGCTAGGACCTTATCCCAGATCAGGTTGTATGATGGAGCGTGCAGCCTTAGGAAGCCAAGGGCAGGACCAGAGGCGCACAGGGCTGGTGTGTTCATCACAGGTGTACTGTTGGGAAATCCCTTTTTAGAGGGCTTGAGAATTGAACCGAGAGAGAAGAGGAAGAAAAGAATAGACAAGGGAAGAGGAAAGAAAGGAAGGAAGAAAAAAAGGAAGGAAAGAAAGACCGCCAGAGAAAAGAAATAGGATGGGGATATCTTCTGTTTCGCAAGAGGATGGGGGTATCTTCTATTTCACAGAGAAATCTTTAAGCCTTGGAAAAGCTGTTTCTCATGAGGCATTAGACTCAGTCCCTGCGGGAGCTTCGGCTCATGCAAATGTGTAACTTCTGCTTAGCACTGGGACAATGCCTTCTGTAGGGAAGGCCCTCGGTGAAGATGCATCGACCTATTTTTATCTTTAACTTTATTAACTCCCTGTGCCTTCTTTCCTCCAAATCCTCAATCCCCATTTAATACGGCCATGGCTTAATGAATTCTAACACCTGTTAGAAGTGGACTGGCAAGCAGAAAAGACAGACAGACAAAGATGTGCGTCAAAGTCAGTGGAAACAGTGAGTTTGAGGCAGTCGGGATGTTGTAAAACGGAACTCGATGCACGCAGCCACGGTTTCGAGTCGCTTGAAGGCCGGACAGTGTGGGAGAGTGACTCATGAGACGGAGGACCGAGGTGAGACCGTGGCTGCCCCACCTACGGCCCGGGCAGGAGGGGAACGGAAATCACTGGGCAGTTTCCCCGGGCAGGGGCGGGCGATGCGGGGCCTGTGGGAAGAGCAGGCAGTTAGAGTTGGCAGCTCTGGCCGACAGAGCCCCAGGGTCTGCTAAGGGCTCTCCAGTCCGCAGCCGTGCACGAGGTAAGACCGCCCAGGCCAGGACAAGGCCAGCCCAGGGATCTCAGCAATGCTCACACCCACGCAGGCCCAGCACTGGCTGGGAGCCACCGGGAAAATGTGACAAGGCACAGCCCACGACACCGGGGGAATTCATACGTGATACTGTGTCGGCAGTGGGAAAACCATAAAACCAGGTCTGGATGTGCTCGCCCACACAGCTTAAAAGCAAAGTGTCAATTTCCAAATAATTTCTAAAACAATTCCAAATAATTCCCCAAAGTGTCAGTTTCCAAATAATTTTTTTTTTTTTTTTTGGTACTGGGGATTGAACTCAGGGGCATTCTACCTTCGAGCTACACCCCCAGCCCTATTTTTTATTCTTTATTTTGAAACAGGGTCTCACTAAGTTGCGGAGTGCCTCACTAGGTAGCTGAGGCTGGCCGCGAACCCGGATCCTCCGGTCTCAGCCTCCCGAATGCTGGGATTACAAGCGTGCGCCACCACGCCCGGCTTCCAAATAATTTTAAATGTGATTACAGATAAAACTCAAAAACACAAACTAAGCAGGGTGTGGTGGCGAATGCTTGTAATCCCAGTACTTGGAGGCTGAGACAGGAGGATCTGGGTTCACAGTCAGCCTCAGCTACTTAATGAGGCCCTCTGCAAGTTAGTGGATCCTGTTTCAAAATAAAGAATAAAAAATAGGGTTGGGGATGTAGCTTAGAGGTAGAGTGCCCTTGGATTCCATTCCCAGTACTGCAAACAACAACAACAACACAAACCACAAACTATCCAACACCTCACAAGGTAAAATTCCTAGTATAATTATTTGAAATAGTCAAACACTGAAAATAAGCCAAATGTCCATCCATGGTGAAAGGATAAATTGTAGTCTATGCATACAATGGAATACTACTCAGCGATAAAAAAGAACAAACTACTGATACATGAAACAGCATAGATAAATCTCAGAAAAACTATGCTAAGTGAAAGAAACCAGGCCACAAGCAGACAAAAGACTATTTTGTTGGTGGTGATGGTGCTGATTGGACCCAGGGGTATTCTACCTCCAGACTATACCCCTAGCCGTGTTTATTTTTTATTCGGAAACAGGTTCTCACTAGGCTAATGACAGTCTCGCTAAGTTGCCGAGGCTGGCTTTGAACCTGCGATCCTCCTGTCTCACCTTCCCAAGTACTGGGATTACAAGTGTGCACCATTACGACTGACAAGTATACTTTTTTTTTGAGGTACTGGGGATTGAACCCAGAAGCATTCTACCTCTGAGCTGCATTGCCATCCCTATTTTTTTATTTTGAAACAGCATCTCACTAAGTTGCTAGAGCCTCACTAAGTAGCTGAGGCTGGCCACAAACCTGGATCCTCCAGTCTCAGCCTTCCAAGTACTGGGATTACAAGCGTGTGCCATCACACCTGACAAGTATGCATTTTTTAATGGAGCATTATAATTATACAAAGTAGCAGAATTCATTGTTACATATTTATACATTGCATAGGATAATTTGGTCAATTTCATTCCTTGGTACAACCCTTTATCCCACGTATATAAAATTCTTGAATATTGAAGCAAATCGTGAGTGGCAGAAAGCAGATCACTGGGTGTCTGGGGAAGGCAGAGTCAGGAGCCCCTGGGGTGTTACCGTGGCTTTGAGAAAACATTTGGGGAGTTTAGGATGCTTGTTATGTTGGTTGTGGTGATGGTTTTATATACACACATATGTCAAATCCTATCAAATTGTAGAGTATAAATACATGAAGTTTATTGTATGTCAGTTATACCCCAATGACACTTTTTAAAAGAGGAAATTCATCTCTCCTAAATTGTTTAACTGAAAAAAATAGTATTTACATTTTTATAATGAAACCCATAAATTTTAAAACAAATGCTGTGTGTGTGTGTGTGTGTGTGTGTGTGTGTGTGTGTGTGTGTGTGTGTTATACGGTCCTGGAGATTGAACCTGGGGCATTCTGCCTTCAAGATACATCCCAGCCCTTTTTTTATTCTTGGTTTTGAAACAGAGTTTCACTAGGTTAAGAGTCTCCTCGAACCTTCAATCCTCCTGTCTCGGCTTCCCAAGTGCTGGGATTACAGATGTGTGCGTCGTGCCCAGCGGAAAGGAAATGCCCTTTTCATTTTCTTTTTCTTTTTCTTTTTTTTTGGTACTGGGGATTGAACCCAGGGACATTCTACCTCCGAGCTACTCCCTCAGCCCTATTTTTTATTCTTTATTTTGAAACGAGGTCTCACTAAGTTGCAGAGTGCCTCACTAGGTAGCTGAGGCTGGCCTCGAACCCAGATCCTCCGGTCTCAGCCTCCCGAATGCTGGGATTACAAGTGTGCGCCACCACGCCCGG
>PVLC010010914.1:0-48832 GCA_004027655.1 Graphiurus murinus
GGCTATTGTGAATTGTGCAGCTATAAACATAGATACACATGCGTTGGTCTGATAGTTTGGTTTCTGTTCTTTTGGGTAGATACCCAGAAGTGGTATTGCTGGATCATATGGTAGGCTCATTCCCATTTGTCTGAGGATCCTCCATACTGTTTTCCAAAGTGGTTGCACTAGTTTGCAGTCCCACCAACAATGTATTAGACTTCCCACTTCTCCAAATCCTTGCCAGCATTTGTTGTTGCTCGTGTTTTTGATGATTGCCATTCTGATTGGGGTTAGGTGAAATCTCAAGGTGGTTTTGATTTGCATCTCTCTGATTGCTAGCGATGTGGAACATTTCCTCATACATTTATTGGCCATTTGTATTTCTTCTTCTGTGAAGTGTCTATTTAGATCCTTTGTCCATTTTTTAATTGGGTTATTTGTTTTCTTGGTTGTGATTTTCTTGAGTTCTTTGTATATCCTAGATATTAGACCTCTATCTGTAGTGTAACTGGCAAAAATCTTCTCCCACTCTGTGGGTTCTCTGTTGAGGTTCTTGACAGTTTCCTTTGCTGCACAGAAGCTCCTCAGTTTAATGCAATCCCATGTATTGATCTTCCTTTGAGTTGCTTGTGCTTTGGAGGTCTTGTTGAGAAAGTTTTTACCTGTGCCTATGTGTTGGAGTGTTGGTCCTATGCCCTCTTCAAGAAGATTATAGCTCTTGAAAATCACTAATATAACTTTATCCTACATATTTTGTGTTTTCATTATCATTTAATTAAAATTTTATTGACATTTGTTCAATTTTTTGAGAAATATATTACCTAACTAGCAAATTCCTGGAGATTTTATAGACAATTTATTATTATTAACATCTGATTTATTAACATTATAGAAAAAACATATTTTACAGTCTCCCATTCTTCAGCATTAAGACTTGTTTTATTACCTATTATATGGCTTATCTTGGTGAATGCTCCATGTTCACTTGAAAACTCTACATAAATAATATAAGTATCAACTAGGTAAAATTGGTTAATGTGGGCTGTTCAAAGTTTATTCTCTGAAAAAATAATCTATATGTCTCATCATCTTTGTTACAGTATGTTGTTTAGAAGCAAATCACATTCACAGTCAAAGAGAGAGATCCCAAAGGATGTGAATACCAGAAGGCAGAAAATCAAAAATTTACTTAAAAATTTTATGTGTTAAAATCTCAACCTAAAATACTTTTAAAGTATTATATATTTGGTTTTTGTCTTTTATCAAGCCTAGAAATCTCTGCCACTTTAGTGTTTAGCCCATTTATATTTAATATAGCATCGCTAGCTTTCTAAGTCTATATTTATTTCTTCTTCTGTTTTTCTTTCCTGAAATCATTTAATGATTCACATAATTTTTAGCATTCTATCTTATGCCTCATACTAATTTTATCACCTTATTTTCCAAAGGTTCTATGACTGCAATAAACATTTTTAACTTGTTACAGACTTTCTTCAAGTAATAGTATACAACATCACAACCAGTATAATAACTTTATTACAATTCAGTTACATTTAGATCTCACAGCCTTTGTGCTCTTGTTCTGTTTTAATTCTACACATAACAAAAATTTTTCAGAAATTCAGAGAGTATGTCACAACTAGAATTTTTCAATAGTATATGCCTTGCATTCTGTAAAGGAGTAGTGAACTTTAGAGGATTTTTTTCAGGTTCTTCGAATAAGATAAAAATAATGATTTTTGGTTTTAAGATTTTTTAATTTATACCTACTGGGTATTCTTTCAGTCTCTTCTTCATTTATTAATCTATTCATCTGCTGATTTCTACTGTAATTATCTGGTATTAAGAGGTATGGTCTGTATGACAATAATTCTTTTGATAATTGACTTATGTCCTAGCATAACATTTATTTATGTAAATTGTTCATATAAACTTAAAAACTATGTTTTCCCAAAATTAATGGAAAAGTGAATTATTCAAGTACATTGAGTTCATTCTTAAAGTTAGATTTTTCAAAGATACATATTTACCAATTGTTTGTCCAAATTATTAATTATTGACAGATACATGTTTGAATTATTAGTTTCTTCTCCAACTTGTCCCAAATTTTGTTTTATATATTGGTGCTATGTGATTAGGTGCATACAGGTTTAAACATTTTATTGCCTCTTAATGAATTGAATCTCCCAATATTTTATAGTAATCTTTCTCCCAATAATTCTTTTCCCTTTAATGACTACCTTGCTGGATATTAACATACCCACCACAGTTTATTTTAGGTAATATTTCAGTGGTATATGTATCTTTGTTCAATCCTTTTACTTTCAAAATGTATGTGTCTTTATCTTAGGTTACTCTCTTAGAAATGATATGTAGCTGTATTCAGGTTTTACCTGACTAATTTGGCTCATTTGTATTTATTGTAAGTAGTAAAATATTTAGACTTTGTCTAACCCCCTCTGTACATTCCCTCTGCCCTTCCCTTCTATATTTCTCATTTCTCTTTTCTTATTTTCTTTTAGATTAAACTTTTCAATGATTTTCATCTCTACTCTTTTAGATCCTTTATATTATGGTGGGTCCTTTGACATTTTAACAGGCATATTTAATTTGCTAAAGTCTAAACTTAATTAATGTAGTTTAGTTTTTTTTTCTGAAAACTTACAGGTACATTAGACTTTCTTCTGGATTGTAGAAATGAAATTGTGTGGGCATACTCTTCTCAGGGGTGGCAGAAGGTGGCTGCTGCCTCCATGGGTTTTCTTAAGGAAAGCAGGTAGCTGAAGCAAAAAGATTGACTGGACTGATTGTAGAGAACAAAGTTCAGGGGTCAAGGGAGTTCAGTAGTACTGCTCAGTTGCCCTTGTTTGAGATCCCATTTCATTTTTTCTACCTGGGCTGTTGAGTGTCTGCCTTTCTCAAGACTCCATGGAGATGGCTTGGCTGGATTTGTTTATACATATACCATGTTGCTAAGTGTGTCTACAGGTAATGAGCACTACCCTTCTGAATTCATTGAAGGAATGAATTTAGTTCTAAGAAATTCTTGACAGCCGAGCTCACTACTTCTCCAAGATTAGGTTTTGGGCTTCCTCCAATCATTTTCAACCATGCCATTCATATTCATCACGCACTATTTGAGAAAGGCAGCAGAAGTTGGAAGCCAAACGTAACTTCTTAAGGATATTTATAGTTTATAATGATTTTTTAAAACCTTGCTTTTGTGATTAAAGTCTCTTAATAAATAGTAAAATATTGCAGTTTACCTAGAACATTCAATAAACTTTACTTTCTAGTCATAATAACGCAAGCAACACATAAAAATACAAATGTGTTGAATAGAATGTAGAAAATAAAAGACTCTACCACTACGGTATTCTATGGTGTCATGTTAATAAGTGATAGCATTTGTCTACTTTGTAAAACAGCTTTATTTAGGAAAAAGAATGAAACAATAAAAAAAGACTCAATTTTTCTACTTTTCTTTATAAAATATATATCTAATGTATCTCTAAATATAGCATATTGTTTTGTAAGTCATGCAAGAACATGTATGCAACTCAATGCAATCCTGAAAAATTGCAGTTAAATGTTAAAATGTTACCTGTATGCCCCTATAATAGTGTTAAATGAGTCTCAGTCAATTGTTTCCATATAGCTTATTTTTAAAAAATTCAGTTTTATAAAATGCCTACAGGATTAAATAAAAATTTGCAAATTTTTAAGACAAGGTTTGGCATTTAATTTTATTTGGAAGAAAAACAATTCTTCTGAATTATAATCCCAATTTTGTACCCTTTGCACACAGAGACATTGAAGAGATAAGTTGGGGGCACTGTTTACTGTGGCCCAGTTTGTAGGTTTGCAGAGATTATTAGCATATAAAGTAAGTTATTTGGCTAAATTATAATGGTAAGAATAAGAAAAGATTTTCTTGGTGGAATTCCTGGATACAATTGAACAATGTGTAGACCATAATAAACGACTGTCCACACTGCTATTTACCTGGTCCTGCGATTGCTTAATGAATTTCATAACATCAGAAACTGAATGTGGGACCCTCCTGTGACTTGAAGAATATAAATTCAAATGTAATTACTGGAATCGATTGATGGAAACTAATGATCATAGAGCAAAATGAACTCAACTGAAGTAACTGAATATGCATAGCTATCTGATAAATACAGTCACTAAAATATTGTACTAGCATATCATTCTCCACTCCTCTTGTTTCCATAAAGAGGAGGCCATGTCCAGTCTCTCTCTGAGAAGAAAAAGTTACAGAAGGAATCCATCTGACTTCTCCTTGTCTCATTGTTCATTCTTCCTTTCTTGGGATAAGTTTGGAAGAAAGAGCTGAGCATGCTCCGAGTACCCTAAGCCATAGTCCTGTCTTGTGTGTCTCAGATCTGCCTGATTATAGATGTACTAACTCCCCCTGGTGTTGCTAGACACACAGACTGCCCACTGCACAACCTGCCCACAGTACCTGGAGGCTTGTACTCTGTCATCCTCGAGGTGGTGGGTACCCTCTCCGTTTCCTGAGCCACAATGGCATGAAGTGCTGGTGATCTTGGCCTGAGCTCATAGATGCAGAATTGACCTAAGGAGGCACAGTTACTAAATTAAGATCATTAGTAGGGATGATAATGATAACAGTAGTAATGGAAGCCATTCCTTCTGATTCAACTTACTGTCAGAGTATTTATCCTAAATATATTCAATTTGTGTCACATTTCTGAGGCTTTTTGTATTAAAAAAAACAACAACAACAAAGAAGTGGAACCAGGCAAGCCCTTAGTGTTCTGTGCCCATAGATTATATGAACCCAAATCAGGGAAAATCCTTCATGGCATAATGTGCAACTAACTGTTCAGGTGTTATATAAATGTAAGACATTATTGTTGTTACTCATCCTTTGTTTATAGAATCATGTGAACACTTTTCCTTCAAAATCTCTGCTTACAACTTGCGATTCTGTGCTTGCAGCTCAGGACGATTCACGTGTTGGCACGGCTCACACTCCTGGCCCCGCCAAAGAGCTTGCTGTGAGTTTGCTGCTTGGACTCAGGGCCAGACTTGATTGAATTGGTTCCTTCATTTGGACTCTGCTTCCAGACCCCTGATTTTCTGGCTCAGTTCAGGTTCAAAGATGTTTCAGATGACAGTATCTGGCAATTCTAGAGCAGGAAAAACCCCAAACTCAGTAGAATTGGGAATCTCAGTGTTTCCACCCAGGGCTAAGAAAACACTGTAGTGTATCCTTCATACTGGAGATGGGTTAGACCCTCCCATCCCCACTCCATTGCAAACACACACACACACACACACACACACACACACACACACGTACACTTTGAACATTCACACATTACTTAATAATGTATTCTCTCTCTTGATCATGCACAACCTAACAAGAATAATTCAAGAAGAAAAAGGAACTGGACATTGATGCATGTAAGACTATTCCAGAAATGTGCTAAGAAGGCTCATGGTTGTTGTTTTGTTTTGTTTTATAAATGGGTTTCCTAATATAGTTAAGAGTGTCTGAGCTAAGATGTATGAAACCTCCAGTGTACTTGATGCCAAGGCTAGAATCCTTGACATTTGGTTTATGTCATTCCTAGAGTATACTGATCTCATATAAATCCCTGGATGCCTTTGGGTTGAAACTCTCTCTGGCTAGGAGAAGAACCTATTGGACTCTCCTACAACAAAGAAGACAGAAAGAGAACAGCACAGGATATAACATTGAGTCACTTGGTAGTGGCATTGCCAGACACCGGGAACCCACAGGGAAGCAGGCTAAGCCCTCGACCGTCAGGGTGGGTTGGAATGAGGTGCGGTTTATCCCTTTCTTCACTTCATTTTTGTTTACTAACTGTAGAGTCTATGTGCCCACAGTTCTGTGTAGGAAACAAATTAAAAGCGAGCCTGATTGTGGACAGAAGGCTTGAGGGAGTCACCAGGCATTTCTAGATGTATCTTTTAGAATGTTGCTCCAGTACCAAGTCTACCAGGTTGGAATCATGCATGCTGTCTCTGGTATGTAAAACTGAGATCCCAGACACCTAGACCCAAACTCTAGGTGCTCCCTCTGCTTCTGAAGTGTCAGCAGTGCCTGAGGAGGTGAGAAGCATCATTGCTGCTCCAGCACACTGGTCACCAGGCCCTGCCAGGCAGCTGTGCTGCTCTCCTGGACACACACACACACACACACACACACACACACACACACACACCACACACACTGTCTGGATGATGCTCCTGGCTTCTGTGGAGGCTACCAGGCTGGGAAAGTTTCTGCAAACTCACACGATGTATGCACAAGCCATTCCAAGTGTCTGCTAATCTAAATTGCTGTCCTTTGGGGAAAGAGCTGTCATTTCTATGACAGCTGTCCCTGCTGCCGCCACCTGCCGTTATGAACTCAGCATCCAGTTCCGCCTCTGCAGGCTCCTGCTGCCTTCTGCACCTTGTTCATGTGACTCTGAAAGGCAAAACCATCACGCCACGCACATGTAGCTACAGAAGAGCTGGGGTCTTGGCTTTGTTGGTGAATGTCACGCAAGTGCAAGGCATGTGGTAGATGTCCAGTAAATATTTGTGAGTGGACCTTGTGTTGCTTATATCCATGTGTGTTTTTAATCACAACTATCTTTTTTCAGTAGTAAGCTTTACGCAGCCAAGTTTTGGGGTCTCCTCCACCCAGCCCTCTCTGGCAGCACCTGACACTTCACGGGACAGTGATGTCCTCTGCAAGCTCCCTGTTCATCAGAGGCCTTGCTCTAAGGACCTGGAATCTGAATGGTTTCTAGCACTAACTCTGTTATAAAGTGCCAACCCTTAATGTTGTTTCTACAAAGTCTTTATGACTGGGGAACATTCTCACTGCTATCAACTAAAAACCACTGACCACGCATCTTATAGGAAGGAAGATTCATTTGCTCATGGTTTTTTGGAGGTTCTGGGTTCAGTTCATGTGAGGCTGGGGTCTGAAACTCAGGGCATGATGGTGGGAAGCAGACAGAGGGAGAGAGATGAGTCTCCCTGCTCACATCCTGGAGGCCAGAAACAGAGCAAGAAAGCCAGGGGATTCAAAGAGAAAAAACACAGTGCCTAAGAATCCCTAAGATTCACACCCCCCCAGAGACCCACCTTCTCCAGTCACAACCCTCTGGCCTAGGTTTCCACTGATGAGATTAGAATCCTCTTGACTTAACTCTACCAACCCTGGGATCCTCAGAGGACATGCTACCTCTGACCTGTCAATGACAAAGCAATTTTTAAAACAAAACAAATGGACTTTTGTAACTGGAAGAATCTTAGCAATCATCTAGTTCAAAGCCAGTTTCCAGATGAGGAAATCAGAGGTTTTTGTTTGTTTGTTTTTAAAGTCAACATTCACATCACTCCTAGTACTTATTCAATAAATAATAGTTGCTTAACTGTATCTAAAGATAGGGAAGCACTTCATCTTTTATATGCAATTCCAAAGCATTTATGAAGTTCTATCCCGAATTGAAACAAGATCTCTTTATAATTTAGTCTAGGAATGCCAAGAAGTAAAGGATTTATGTTATCTCTGTGTTGTGTGTTATAAATCCAAGAATTGAGTTCAGAGCTCCTGACATTCTAGCTCTGGGTTCCGAGGGCTTTGGGCTATTTTCCTTCCACTGGGAAAGCAAATGGTTATTAGATTTCTTCAATTAAGTGTAACATAAGGGTTTAAGTGGACTCAAATTTTCAAAATTGTACCTTAATTTCTTAGCGTGGTAAAAATTGGCCTCGATTAAATAGCACCACATTTAGCTAGCAGCAGGCACATACAAGCAAAGTTGACAGTAGTGAAATATACGTTTAAAAATACTTTGAACCCAACATTATATCAGGTTTGAAGCAAATATAAAAGTCAACAAGTAGAACTCTAAGGAATCTTAGAATGTACCCATACAGGTCAAGAGCAACATAATGACAATATGAGATAGAAAGTGAGGTCTATACCATAAACAGCTAGGAGTTATTCTGGGCAAATGGTGGGGCTGGCTAGAGGCCATGCTTATGAGGGAAGGTGGGATGGAGGAGTCTAGCTCATTACCTGTAATGGTTTGGATTTAGAATGTCCCCCCAGCCCTCATGGAAACAAAGTAGCAATGTTGGAAGCAGGGCTCAGTTGCTAAGGAGGAGTCCCTGAGAGTGTGGCTTTGGAGATTATAATGGCCCCTACATCCCACATGGCTCTCTCTGCTTCCAGTCTTGGCACTGTGAGAGTAGAGGCTTGTGCTCTCCCTCTCTCCACTTCCCACCACCATTCTCTGCTCTCCACATACCTGGCCTCACGTGGACTGAACCTCTGAATCTCCCCAAACTGTGAGCAAACGAGTCTTCTCTCCTCTAAGTGGTGTGGTCAGGCTTATTGGGTCAGAGCCATGAGAATGTGGCTGAAACATTGCCCATAGCTCACCGGTGTTACTTCTACTCTTGGTCAACATGGTCACCTGGCTGCTTTGGGATGGGAGGAATCCTGGGAAGTACAATCTCAGGTTTGGAACTCAGGTGTTTGGCTAAAGCCCAGGGAGTGTGAAGTTGATTTTAACTTTTTTTTTTTTTTTTGCATCTATTGAGGTGATCATACAAATGTTTCCTTTAATATCTTCTTGTGATGGTATTATGTGATATTCTGTTGAAGCAAGTTTGCATGCCTGAAATTAACCTCAAGGCAATAATAATGCTATCTCTGACATACATTTCTCAATTTGGTTTGCAAAATATTTTTCATTTTTGCACCTATGCTTTATTTTTTAGATATGACTATATATATTCTTATTAATCTCAGTAGAGTTATTTTTAATCTTTAGATTAAATTTAATATTCTTAAAATATTAATATTCTTAAAATTGTGAAAATTTCTCTTTTTATTTTTTGCTCATAAAGTTTCCACATGTTGGAGGGGGATAGTCCTTCTCCAAATGTAATCTGAATAGATAGTGGTGAGGATCTGTGTGGGAGATATTACCAGAGTCCAGGGGCTCCAACCACAGTCAGGACACACCATAGTTTCTGAGGAAAAGAAGTTTTCAAGGTCACATTCTACAAAGGAATAGGAGAGAAAGAAACAAACTGCTCACTTGGAACCATTAAGCTCTCAGATGGCAAGTCCTGAGAGCCATAGACTTGATAAAGCTTGTTCTAGTTTCTGGCCTTAAAGAAATCTCCTAACTTTTCACCATTCAGCCACACATTAAAGAAGTGTTGTTTTTTTCCAACTCTTATTAAAACATAATGTACATAGCTTTCCTGTTATGTAAATAGGAGATTTACCTTTTGTTTATGTCACTCCAATATCAGAAGTTTCCCATTCATGCTTCTACTGAATTAAGGTTTTTCAATGATGAGCCTGTTTCTGCTGCCAGATCCATGAACATGGGCTATCTTCCCCTCATTTCCTTTGGCCTCATGCATCCTTGTTGGCTTTCTCCTCGTCTACTTTCCTTGATGTCTCACTTTGTGGGGCTTCTTCTACTTATTTAAATACTCTTTTCCTGTCATTTGCTATCTCCTCCTTCTAAATTTCATTTCTAAACTTTGGACTGTCCCATGGTTTGTTTCTGAGCTTTCTTCTGGCTTTAACTTTTTCCCTAGGAGATCTCATTCATTTGACTTTCAATGCCATCTAAATTTAAATTTCCTGAGTTCTAAGATCATATTCCAATTTGATCATGTAATTTCAGCTCTATGATTGCAATAAAATGTATCCTGAAACTATGTTCTTTCTCAGGCTCTCTCTTCTCAATGAATTACTTCACCATATACCAACTACTGGAGCAAAAGGCATGTGAATAATTTGTATTTCCTTTCTTTTCATCATTATCCATCTCTAATACACCAGCAGTTCTAGATAGCTCCACAGCCAAAGCGTATCTCAAATGCCTGCTTTCCTCTATATTCTCTGACCACACCTTATCCAACTACCTTTTTCTTTTTCTTTTCTTTTCTTTTTTGCCTCTATTTTCTCCATTTCTGATAGAGTAGATAAAATGACACTTTGAAAATTTAATCCACATCAAATCAATTGCAAGCTTAAAATTATTCCAAGATTCTGTTTTTACTTAGAATAAAATTCAGTATTGTGGTACAGTCAAAGCATCCCTACAAATCACAAAGTCTGCTTTCTCCAACTCTGCCTCCTGCTACAACCTCTTTGCTGTACTTGAGTTTTCCTCAGTCCTCTCTGTTCCTCAATCCATGCCAAGTTGGTCACTCCCCAGGGCCTTTGTATCCACCATCTTCTCTTTCCATCCTGTCTTGCTCTTTGAATAGCTGGTTCTTTCTCACTATTGAAGCATAGACTAAGTACCAATCCCTCAAAGGGTTTATACACATGGTTGTTGATAATCTCCACTCAGGAGAACTAAGGCTCCTGAGACCAACAGTCTCATTGCCTTCTCATTTGTGTGTCCTCAGTATCTTGAGCCATGCCTCTTGTGTCCTATACTATAAATATTTATTGAGTAGATGAATAGACAAACACATTACTGAATGGCATCAAATGCCTGTGAACTATTGACATTAACAGTTCCATTCCATAAAATTAACATTTGTAGTTGGCAGTGTGATAGATAATTTTTACTATTTTTTCCTGAGGTTGTAGATAAATCTGTTTATTCATATTCACCCAAGTAGTTTACAATATGACTATTTGCATACTAACTTATAATACCTAAAATTAAGAAACAACCTAAAAGCCCATAAATAAGTAAATGTTTAAATAACTTATAGGACATTAATGTTGTATGCCATTATACAGCCTTTGAAAACATAACTACGGTTATAGAATTAAAAGATGGCCATTATATATTATTGCATGAAAACATAAGGCTGCAAAAGTACATTTGTAATATGATCCTCTTCTTAATAAACATAAAACACATAGAAGAACATTTGGACAAAATAGTAGCAGTGGTTGTATTTTGGTAGTATCTTTTTTGTCATGTCTTTTTTTTTAATTCTTTCTTCTTCTTCTTCTTCTTCTTCTTTTTTTTTTTTTTTTTTTTGCAGTACTGGGGATTGAACTCAGGGGCATTCTACCTCTGAGCTACACCCCCAGCCCTATTTTTTATTCTTTATTTTGAATCAGGGTCTCACTAAGTTGTGGAAGCCTCACGAGGTAGCTGAGGCTGGCCACAAACCCGGATTCTCCAGTCTCAGCCTCCTAAATTCTGGGATTACAAGCGTGTGCCACCATGCCTGGCTCTTTTATTCTTTCTCATATCATAAATATTCTCAAACTAGATATATCCTAGACAGGTAGTATTAGAAAAATAGGCTGTATATTGTATTTTGAAAGAAAAAGATAATATGTCTACTGAACATTAATTTCTTTATTTTCAAAAATATATTTTTCTCCTTGGATTTTTGTCAGGCAAAACAAAATCCTCCTGTAGTGTAATGTAGAAAGGACAGAAAATTAAAGAATTCTATAAAGGACATAGAAATTCCTAAGACTTTTCAGTTATATTTAATTTTATTTTTCTTAGATATTATATACTAATCCCATATTCCATCAACTCACTTTCTCTCATGATTTTCACACACTCTAGTGTCTCTCTCACCTTTAAGAGAGTGCATTTTGGGCAATAAAATAAATCTCTCACTATTTTCTTCCATTAAAGTTGAACGAATTATAAGACAGGGTTTGTGTTTACTGTGGTTATAAAATTTGTATTCTTGGCAACAGTGGCCAAGGCCCTAAAAAAAACAAATGAAAGTCCAGCATGAGAGGTAGAGGTAGAAACCCAAACACTTCTGGGTCACCTTGTTCCTTCATTTCCCTGACAAAACATGCGACATAAGGGATAACCAACATCGAAGAAAGCTGATTCTTATGACTTCCTTATTCCAGAAGGGCCAGTGAGAAATGTGACCAGAGAACAGGAGCATGGAACTTTGCTTTTATTCTTTGTAGCCAGGCAGCTTTTTGTCACTATGATGAGCATACCTGACAAGAACAATGTGGATGAGGAAACATTCATTCTTGTCTCCTGGTTTCAGAGGCTTCAGTCCGTGGTTAACTGACTCCATCATCCTGGGCCTGAGGTGAGGCAGAACAACATGGCGGAAGGGTATGGTGGAGGAGAGCTGCTCTGCTCACTGCAGCCAGGGAGAGAGAGAGAGAGAGAGAGAGAGAGAGAGAGAGAGAGAGAGAGAGAGAGAGAATGAATATGAGAATATGAATGAGCAAGGAAGGTGCTGGGGAAAATGGGGACAAGCTAAACCTTTCCTGGGCATGCCGCAAATGTTTTTCTTCATCCAATGGGGTTCTACTTCTCAGTCATTCATTCACCCATCAGAGGATTGAACCACTGACAAAGTCAGAGCCCTCATGACCAATCACTTCCCAAAGTTCCTTCTCTGAACTTTGCTGCACTGGGGACCATACTTTCAACATGAGATTTGGGGGGAACATTCCAGATGCAGACGATAACACACTCATATTCACCTTCTTGCCCACATATTTGGAGAAATAAGAAGTAATTCAGCCAAAATATTATTACAGCAATTACAAATGAAGTTTTAAACCAAAAACTAAAAAAAAAATGCAGTTTGATTTTGTTTTTCTTTTAATTTATAATACCATGAATCTGAGATTTTCTTAGTTTGAGGCAAATGTCTCCACAGCCTCTGCAGCACAACTGAGGCTGCTTTGATTTGTAGATGAGTTTCAACATGATTTGGGAAAGTTTGCCATCACTGTGAAGTGAGGTGATACAGACTGTTAAAGAGGGCTCAGCTCAAGTTTATAAAGTCTGAATCTCATTGTTTTCTAAACAAATGAAATGACCCTGCTGATCTTTAGGGCTAGTTGTTTGTCTTCTAAATCAAAGGTGCATGTTCTTAGCCCGGCAAGTTTTCTGTGACAACACCATTCTTCCTGTTTCCAGCATAAAGTTAAAAAGGACAGTGTGATTCTCTTGTTTTATTTCCTCTTGGCTCTTCGTAGGTTTTCAAGTTTCCCATAGGCTGGTCACCCTATGCCTCTTGACTACCTTTCGCATGAGGGAAGCATATCCAGCTCTACAACAAAGGTGCTTCCAGCCACACAGCATTTTTTAAAGTACTTGATGGAAAGTAAAGGTACAAATATTTGCAGCCAATGCTTCTAACTTATTTTGGAAATATTAAACAAAACCACCATCCTCTGATTGTGATCTCTGATTCAATGAACACGCACAATGGGAATACTTTTCAGGCCATTAAAAAGGTGGCAACTCATCCTAGAATATTTGTGGGCCAATTTACATTGTCTAATGCAAGTTTAACAAATTTAATAAAACCAATAACACCAGAGACTAGTCGAGGCAAAGCTTCTGGCAGATTTTTTTGTGATATGTGCAAATCACTTTCTTGTTGATGAGTAATTAGTATGAAAAATACTTTTCTCTATTAAATAGTAATTGTGGAGGTAGTTGAATTGTGCCAAACATTCAGACTGTATTCTTCCTCATCGCAAAATGAGGCTAGGTGGCCCTACGTTGACACTTGTTTTTCTTTCAGACTCCAGAAATAATCATGATTTTGGCTAGGAAATTAAAATAATCTTTGGAAACTCAACACTCCAGGAGAAAACCATCGTCCTTTTTTAGTAAGATGTCCCTGACTGTAAGTCTTCTACTGTGTCCCAAGGCACCCCTGTCCTGGGTCCTTGCACGCAGGGCTCCCATGTTCCTGCTGGGCACCTGCCAGCGTTCGGTGTTCTCCCTTCTACTCCAGTGGTGTCCTGCCTTTGTGTGCAGATGCTCCTCCTGGCTCTGCCCGAATGTACTGTCACATTGCTCCTGCCCAGCTTCTGCCCTCTCAGACACCCCAGGACCTTGCATCCATCACAGCCGACCCACAGCTGACCTGGACTTACCCAGGAGCCTGGTTCTTGTGGGACGAGACGAGTGACTCAGTGTTCCCCCGAATACGGTGACTCCATGCGGATTGTGGTTATTGGTTGCATTCCCTGAATGTGAGGTTTGCTTTCCCTGTTGAAGAAAGTCAGATTTTTCCCCAGCTACCACTAGCGGGGTGTTTCCTGTGGCAAGGTTGGAGGGGGAGTAATATACCACATAAGGCTCCAGGCCTCAGCACCTGCCTTATCCACGTGCAGCTCAAACAGGGGACTTACCAAGGGTCCACGTGCAGTTAAAGCAGATCTACCAAGTGTCATGGACAGTTAAAGCAGGGGATCTGCCAAGTGTCTCTGTGCAGTTAGAACAGGGGCTCTATCAAATGGCCACGTGCATGCAGTTAAAGCAGATCTACCAAGGGCCCATGTGTAGTTAAAACAGGAGACTTATCAAGTGTCATGGACAGTAAAGCAGGGGATCTGCCAAGTGTTCATGTGCAGTTAGAGCAGGCGGATCTATCAAGTGTCCACAAGCAGTGAAAACAGTAAACTCACCACACTCCACATGCAGTTGAAACAGACTTGCCAAGTGACACTTGAGGTCCACCGTGAAGGCTGGAAATAGTAGAACTATTTTTGGAAATGTATCTGTCATAATCCTAGCATGGCCACTAGAAGGATCCTGAGAGACAGAAACAGTGGCTTAAAAAGGGGGGAGGGGGGCTCCATATACCTGGCTAGCGGTGGGTCTCCTCTCTCCACAATACCTGTGAATTGGCAGTTCCAAAACAGTTCATAAAAGACATAAAAGAGGAGGAAAAGAAATGAGTAAGCCACTGTAATTTAGATTTGTAGGAAAAGCAAAATAAGTGATAAGTGAAATTCTGTTCAATAAGATAACTAAATAAGTATCAAAGATAAAAAAATGAATGTTTTAAATATCAGGGGAAAAATTAATGAAATACACAATAAAGAAAGCAGAAGGTTAGAACCAAAGGAATAGGAATTTATAGATCTGAAAGTTAAACAAATAATAAAAAGCTAAAACTGGAAAGCAACCGGTTACAAGATTGTGGGAAGAAAATGACTATGTTGGGGTTAATGAACTGTGGTACAGAACTGTTTTCTAAAATAGACTCAAAGATCATCTCTTCAAAAGGAATCTAGAATATTCCAAAATCCTTATTTGCTGGTTCTAGAAACTTACCCTCACTTAAAATATGACTCTGACCCACTCCATAAGTGACTTAAATTCATGTTGACTATTTTGATGGCTTATCAATTTCCTAATTATAAAAATGTGGTAGCCAACATCTTAGAAAGGCATCTTTCTGACCATTTACTTGAAAGTTTTTGGGCCAAATGGTACAAATGTTTTAACAGTTTGAAAGTATGTAACTAAATACATAAAAGAAAGACTGTGAAATGCTTTCATTAGAAGTGTATAAAAATGCACATCTCTTTCATCCTGTCTGGCATTGGGTATTATTATTGTTTTGATTACTTCAGCATTTTATTATCTATCAATTTTTTATTGGTGCATTGTAATCATCCATCCTGATGCAGTTCAGGGTGACAGAGGCACACATACACACAGCACTGGGTGAGCCTCCTCCAGTCCCCCCCCCCCCCCCCCCCCCCCCCCCCCCCCCCCCCCCCCCCCCCCCCCCCCCGGCTTCCTCCCCCTTTCCACCTTCCCGTGCTCAGCACAGAGATCGGCTTTGATGAGTTTGTGTCTGTGCACAGTGTCCATGGAGGTGTTTCCCTCTTCATGTCTTCCTCCTACTCCCATCTCCCTCAGAAGGTCCCCTCCTTCACTCCACTAAGATTTTTCCTCCTTTGTCTGGAGTCCCTCCTGTGGCCCAATTTCTCCCTAGCTTCCACAGATGAGGAGGAACATCCGAGCTTTCACTTTTTGTGACTGAATAATCTCAGTTAGTATAATATTCTCCAGTTTCATCCATTTCCCTGCAAATGACTTGATTTTGTTTTTCTTTGTGGCTGAGTAGAATTTCGTTGTGTATATATCCTATAGTTTTGTAATCCATTCACCCATTGATGGGCATCTTGGCTGGTTCCATAGTCTGGCAATTATGAATTGTGCAGCTATAAACATAGATATACATAGACATGCATGCATTACTCTGATAGTCTGGTTTCAATTCTTTAGGGTAGGTATTCAGGGTAGCTGGGTCATATGGTAGGTTCATTCCCATTCTTCTGAGGACCCTCCACACTGTTTTCCAAAGTGATTGCACTAATTTACAATCCCACTAACAGTGTATCAGAGTTCCCACTTCTCCACATCCTCACCAGCATTTGTTGTGTTTTTAATGATTGCCATTCTAATTGGGATTAGGTGAAATCTCAGGGTAGTTTGGATTTGCTCTGATTGTTCATGATATTAAACATTTTTTCATACATTTATTGGTCATTTGTATTTCCTCTTTTGTGAAGTGTTTATTTAATTCACTTGCCTGTTTTTTTACTGGGTTATTTGGGGGTTTTTTGGTGGTGAGTTTCTTGAGTTCTCTGTATATTCTAGATATTAGTCCTCTATCAGTGGAGTAGCTGGCAAAGATCTTTTCCTATTCTGTCAGCTGTCTCTTGAAGTTCTTGGTAGTTTCCTTTGCTGCACAGAAGAGCTTCAGTTTTATGCAATCCTAGGTATTAATCCTCATTTTAATTTCTTGTGCATTTGGGGTCTTGTTGAGGAAATTTTTACCTATGCCTATATGTTACAGTGTTGGTTCTATGCCATCTTCAAGTAACTGCAAGAACTCTGGTTTAATTTCCAGGTCTTCAATCCATCTTGAATTGACTCCAGTTCAGGGTGAGAAAGTAGGGTTTATGTTCATTTTTCTGCATATATTATCTATCTATATTGTATACCTTGTGTACTAGAAATATGCAACACAAATTTTCTCTAAGTGAGAAAGTCACTCTCGATGGGCATCGATATCTGGCATTTCCATAAAACCTGGGTAGTGCAGCATTACCAAGCTAGCCCTCCCTCCTAAGCAACACAGCAAGCTTTTGTTATCTAATTAATCAAACATATTGGAGAAAAAATTTAGAATCTCTTCAGTATTTTGAACATTTTATAAGAGACATATTTTATACATAGACATAGAAATGTAATGATAATAGGAAAGCCAGAGAGTCACAACATTAAACATTAAACATTAAAATCCCAATTTAATAAAAAAAATCAACCCAAGATCTGAGAACACCACTAAATATTGTTCTTTTTGGCCAATAGTTGCTTCTGGAGCCAGCTGGGTCCTATCAAGAGCTGACTTGAGGCTTTGCAGTGCTGGCTCCTCTCTTGGTCCAGATAGAGTGCGTCCTGGGAGCTGCCTCTCCCAGGTCTCCAGTGAGTGCGCTGTGGTCAGCGCATCGTTTCCACACCATGGCCCAAGCAACAGGCTCCAGGAGCTGTGCTTGTGAGGCTGCCTGGGGTCCTGCACCAAATAATCACAACTGAGTATTAGCCTGGATTTTGGGGGACCCCCATCTTGATGACCCCGTCCTGATTTCTAGAATTCCTTCTCCAAATAGCTCTGTACACATAGCCCTAAGGGTCCACCCAAGACCTCTCTGTCAGGGAAGAGCTGGAATCTGCTTAGGCTCTAACCCCCTGAAGCACAGCCCTAAGAGGGATTCTAGATGGAAAGCTGGCGTGACCATGAGATACACACATCTTTCTCTTCCCCCACAAGGCAAGGAGTTACTTCTTTACTCTGTTCAGGCGTGCTTTTATTTATTTATATATTTTGATGCAGGGGTAAATCTCAGAGTCATGCTACCTCCAAGCTACACCCCCAGTCATCCTTATTTTTTATTTTGAAACTAGGTGTTGCTAAGTTGCCGAGGCTCTTGCTAAATTGCCAGGTGTGCATTTGTGAACAGCCTGAGGACACTTTTGCCACCAGATACTCCATCATTCCCCTATCCAAGTTTCTAGATTTTTTTCTGTAATCTTAAGTTCTTATTAGATGTATACTAGACCTTTTCATTCTATTCTTTGGGTCTTTTAACCTCTTTTCACACATTTCATTTCTCTCTTTGTGCTGAATTCTAGATACAATCTTTTGACTGACATAGTTCATTAATTTTCTCTTCAACTGAATTTATCAAGTTGATAAATACATTGTATTTTATAACTTATTACATCTTAATGTGGAGGAAATAATTTCATACCTGCTTTTTTTTCTTTTTTGTGGTACTGGGGATTGAACTCAGGGGCATTCTACCTCCGAGCTACACCCCCAGCCCGATTTTTTTATTCTTTATTTTGAAACCGAGTCTCACTAAGTTGCGGAGTGCCTCACTAAGTAGCTGAGGCTAGCCGCGAACCCGGATCCTCCGGTCTCAGCCTCCTGAATGCTGGGATTACAAGCGTGTGCCACCACACCCGGCTCTTTTTTTTTTTTTTTTTTTTTTTTTTTTTGCGGTACTGGGGATTGAACTCAGGGATGTTCTACCTCCGAGCTATACCCCCAGCCCTATTTTTTTTTATTCTTTATTTTTATACTTAATGATTTCCTGCTTCAAGTATTTCTGATCTCATATTTTTTAATTGAACATAGGCAAACTAGTATTAGCTCTGTAATAACTTCAACCTAAATCTTTGTGGGGTTCTTTCTGCCGTCTTTTCTCTCAGCTGCTTCTCATTCCTGGTATTTTGTGGCTTTTGTGCGTGAGTATTATTTTTTCCACTAAGTTATTTATTATCCTAGGATTCTTTTTTTTATTAATTGGTGCATTGTAATCATACATCTTTGTTAGGTACAAGCTGATAAAGACATATATGCACATATTTCTTATTTAATCCCTTCCCCCATTCCCTCCCCACTCCCTCGCCTTTCCTCCTTCTCAAGTTCAGTTTAGTGACTGACTTTGATATATTTGTGAAAGTACATCATGTAGGATTCTTATTTTGATTCTTTCATGCATTTAACCAATATTCATCTAGTACTTAATATGTAGCGGGTAATATATTGGGGCAAAACACTGAACAAAACAGATACAAACCTCACTGATTGCCCAGGGAGCTTAGATTTCAGTGGGAGAAGAGTCAAGAAAGTAAATTATGTAATACACACACACACACACACATACACACACACACACACACACACACACCACAGTTAATTTGTTAGCTCATGATTTGTGTTAATGAATAAAATAATTAATTTGGGGAAAGAAATAAAGTGACTGGATATGTGATAGGACAGCTAGGGAAAGCCTCCCTGGAGGTTGTGCAATTCCCACCTTGGTGAAGAGCACTGCACTGTGAGCAGGGAGAGCAGTTTGCAGCCCCTTGGGCTCGGGCACTCCTGGAGTGCAGAGACGGCGAGGAGCTGTGTGGCTAAGGGGAATGTGTGTCTCCTTTGGGATGGAGAAACGTATTCTAGACCCTGTAGATCATTTGGGAGCAAAGGGACAGGTGTAGGGAGACAGAAAGTAAGGTTGAGAAGGGAAGGGGACAATTAAAGCATGTGTTTTCAAGCCAGCTGAAGATTGATGGAGAAGATCATCCCACAAGAGAGACCTCTGAGAGACAGCACTGAAGCTGGGGCTGGGTTTCAGCATCTGTAGCTGAGGTTTGCTTTCAGAGAGCATGGATTACTGGCATTTCCAGAAAGGAAAGTAAAAGCCATGTGCAGGCACATTGCACCCCTAGCTCTCTTGAGCAGAAGGAAGGAGGGTAGACAGGCCATGGGGACGGCATCCGAGGGCGAGGTCAGTACAAAGACATTGGCTTTCCTCCGAGTGAGGTAAGACTCATTTGAACCATTGGACACATGGGAGTCACATGATTTGTGTTTGGTCAGACTCAGGCTGACTGCTGCATTGAAGGTGTTTCTGGAAGGTCAAAGTCAGGAGGAGGAGGTCATTTAGAGGACCATTGCAATATTGCAATACCCCAACTGCGAGAAGAGAAAGGGTATGCTGGGGCCAGTAGGGTCTTCAAGCAGATGGGAGGGACTTTGAGAAACACAGAATTGCTAGGGCACACTGAGAACTTTGCCCAGAGGAGCTGGAGATATGACAGCATCATGAAGTGAGGTGAAGCTGGAGACTCTCAGGGGAAGGGGAATTACTTCAAGGAGAATTTGCGATTGCTGTTACCAGCTCCCTTTTCAAAGTCCACTGCAGTCAAGTTCTAGACTTGAGGGTTTTGTATCAACCAGACAGATGAAGTGGATTTGTATTGTGGGTCTTACTTAATAGAAAAACTTCAGACAGAATAGCTTAACAGGATTCATTTGAGCATTTAAAGATTTATGAATTGGGCAGCACCCAAAACTGAAAGAGGACTGGAGGGCTCCGGGTGAGCAGCTGGCTCAGGGACTTTTGTGTTCTAAACCCTGAAGCAGGTGAAGAAATTACTTGATCATCCACAGTGAGGTCTCTGCCCTTTTGGAAATGCTCTGGTAGGCAGTCCCCAGTTGGCAGCTTCTGATTGGTTAAACTCAAGTTTCATTTTTCTATTTGCATGATATTCGATTTGCTTCTGGAGGATCCCAAGTGGTTGGAGCTCTTTCAGCCTACTGACTTTCCAGTTGATTTCTTCTTCGTTTTTCTTTAACAGTCTGTGGCATCAGCTTTGGGCTTTTGGTTACAGCTTCTCATACAACTTCTTTTTCCACCTCCTGCCCTTTCCAGTGCTCAAGCAACTTTTCCTATAATCCCAGGATGCAATGGAAGACAGTGTTATTTCTGCTTTACCTCACTGAGGGTGTAGCACTAGGGCTCTAGCTATCTATGAAACCCTAACACAGAGGAATCTGAGGCTTTACATTCTGTTTCTGGAACCTCAGAATTACCATGCTACTTAATGGACTAGTGCCAAGAACAAAACAAAACAAATTCAAAAGGAGACTGTGGTCTTGACAAGAGGAAAAAGAGATGGGCTCTGATGGGGAGTGGAGAAGAGATCTTGGTTAGCTTTTCTTGATCATATTCCAATTTATGCTGAGTAGTTAGAAGCTGTGCTTCTCCACTCTCTCCCTCTCTTTTCTCTCCAGACCACAACTCAGCCTCTTCATAACTCTTTGCTTCATAATAATTATTGGAATTGAATTTGAATAATTAAATACATCCCTAACAGGCTAATCACAGATAAAATGTAGTTCTCAGTCAAATCAAACTGAATTAATTTGTTTGGTCTGCAGTAGGCTGATGTCATCGATATCCATGGATTCTTGTTTTATTAGCATTTATCCTTTGGTTGGGTACAGTGATCATTTTATGTTTCAAATGAGATTTCAGAGACATGAGCAAATAATGAATATTATGAAACTTTTGTGAAACCTTGTGCTGAACAGAAGTGAGTACCTTGGGACAGCTCAAGAGAAATAGTACATTCTCCTTGGATTTTTTTTTTCTTCTCTCAAATCAACTTTAGTCTTTCATCAGCTCCATTTGGAAGTAAAATAACCTGCGGGACATGATGAGTCACACAACATTTGTCATCATGTCGCCCTGCAAGAGGTCACTCAGAGACAGCTTGGGGGACCAAGTCCCTCTTCATGCAGATGAGGGTCTATGAGGTGAGCCAGGTCTAGGCAGCCTGGGTGGCAGGTCCTAGTGCTTCACCTCACTGCAGGTGGAAAATTGCAAAGCATGTTAATAATAGTTTTCAAAAAACAAACAAACAAACAAAAAACCCCCAACAACAACAAAAAAGCAAACAAAGTGCTAAATGCCCTTCCAAAATGGCTGTACCTTTTTGGATTCCTTCCCACAATAAAGAAGAATTCTTGTGACTCCACTTCTTTACCAGCAACTAACATTGTCTCTGTTTCTTCTAGACATTTTACATTGTTGTATTTTACACATAGATCTATGAATTATTTTTAATTAATTTTTGTAAAATATGTAAAGTTTCGCCTCTTTTCTTTTCTCCCTTTCCCTGATACATGACATTTCTAATTATTCTAAAACCCCATTTGAAAGTCTGTCTTTTTTCCATTTAACTACCTGTATTGTTCTTTTAAAGATTAATTGACTGTATTTATTTGGACCTATTCTGGGCAGTTTATTCTGTTCCATTGATCTATGTGCCTGTTCCTCAATGAATACTAGTTTTGATCACTGTAGCTTTATACCAAGTCTTGAATCCAGTAGTGTGAGTCCTCCAACTTTGCTATTCTTCTACAATATTATGCTAGCTATTATAGGTCTTTGCTGTTTTATATAAACTTGAAAATCAATATGCCAATATCTATGGTTTGCTGGAATTTTTATGAATCTTTATATCAAGATGGGAAGAATTGACATCATAAAAATACCATGTCTTCCAATCCCTGGCCAAAAAAGAAAAAATGTTTCTCCATTTATTTGGATATTGATGGATTCTATCATTAGAGTTCTATAGTTTTCTGTATATAGATACTGTACACATTTGATCAGATTCGTGTCTATTTAATATTTTTAGTGTTATCGTAAATGATATTTTATTTAAAACTTTAAATTTCAGTTGTTCATTACTAATGTAAAGAAAGACAATTGATTTTTGTAAATTAATATCATATTCTGTGACCTTGCTACAATTGCTTATTAATTCTGAGGGCCTCGGGTATGGGAGGGGGCGGAGCAACTGCTGAAGATGCCATTTCACTTTTATTCTGGCATGTGCTGGTATTAGATAATGATAGTAATTGTATAACCATGTGAGTATTCTAGAAACACCCAGGTAGGTACTTTAAAAATATAGATTTCATGTAGGTTAGTTATGTTTTAATTTTTTTTCAAATCTATTGAGAAAGTCTTCTTTAAACACACTCACAACCAAAAGCCATTATCTTTTATCTTTCTTATTGGTGAAAAATCAATGTTTTTGTACAAAAGGCAAGAAAAAGCAAAGGTATTTTCCAGGTTATCAAACCTGTCAGAGGTTTCAGCCTGGATAATTAGGCTAAACAAAGTAACTTATTATAAGAATCAGGAAGAGAAAATAATCTTTTGTTGTTGTTGTTTGTTCATTTGAGATTATGCATGTACACTCATAAATAATGTGTGAAAAATTGCCAGAAAACAAGGAGAATTTAGTCAACCCATAGATTTTAATTTCTTCTTATAAAACTCAGTAACCCTAGCCAGGTACAGGGGCACACACCTGTAAGCCCAGCTACTTTGGGAGCTGAGAAATGAGAATTGCAAGTTCAAGACCAGTCTGGGCAAAAGCCCTGTCTCAAAATTTAAAAAAAAAATTGAAAATCAATAACCTTCACAGATAAAAATATTAACCAGTTAGAAGACATGATAAAAGGGAAGACTTCATTTATAAAAATGGTTAAATTCATAACTAGTTTTAAACATGGGAAATGTACAAAACCTCTAAGAGGAAAAACATAAATCTCTCCTAAAAGACAAAACAGACTTAACTGAATAGAAAGATGTACCATGTATACCATTAGCAGAAACCCACACCCATGTTTCAGTTTAGACCCAACACAAAAAAACTTAGGTTAATCGTATCCCAGTAAGAATGCTATCCTTTACTGGATTCATTCCAGCAAGCCCAGAAACTGGTCAGACAACAGAAAATCAAAACAGAAGAGCAGTTCCTGGACAAGAGGAGGGTTCCCCGCTCAGCTGCCCACTCTGCATCTATCAAGAATTAAAGCCTCAAGAATTAAAATTCACGTGATACAGTGAAGATACAGGCAGACCAATGGAGAAGGGTTTTTGAAATCCAGAAAATGCCAAATCGTTTGAGGAGTTAGTAGATGTTAAATGTGCATCTCAGGCCAGGGATATAGTAGAGGGAAAAAAACAGATGACAGAGAACCAGGTAAGCACCTCTCTGTCCTCTGTATAATGGAGATCTTAATAGTTCCTATAGTATGAAGTCATTTTGATGCTAGAAGGTAGTGCTTTTAACACATTTATTAAAAACTCAAGAAGATATTAACTAGTTCAACATCAATTACCTGGTAAGTGATATAATGTAGGCTTTAAATCTATGGATTCACTGTGGGGCTCTTTCAGTATTTTTCATCTCATCCTGCTCCTTTCTACCCTTCACTTCCATGTGTTCTGGCTCAGATGAATGGATGAGAGGAACATGCCCACTATATAAACAAACACATGAGATAGTTCCTCTATAAATTGCAAGTGTGGAGAAACAATTCCCAAGACACCTAAGTAAAAGGCATTAGAGGAAGAGACTGAAAAATGTGACTATGTAAACACAAACAAAAAACTAAAACAATATAACCTAATAGCATCAACATCTGAAAAGCAGTCTTTAATGTATGAATTGTCATATTGTCAGCAATAATATTGGGGTTTTTTTCCTGAAACTATTGTATGAAGTAAAATAAAGTAATAAGGAATGGAAACATTAAGAATGGGTAGAATTGATAATTATATAACTTCATAAATTTTTAATGGCTCATTGCATATGTATGGTTACATTACATACATTCCATTTTGGGGTAATTTCTAGATAATTTCCATTTTATTACCATTGTGAATGAGATACTTTCCTATTTTATTTCCTAGCAGATTATTGCTAATGCATAAATATACATGCACATACATATATTGCATCCATATGTGAAGAATGTTTGTTAGCCCTTGTCATTAGACACCCAATTTTACTGGTTTTTGCTTTTTGTAGGATTTTAGAAGGGAAATAAAGATACCTTTTTTACATCTTCTCAGTTTAGGACCAGCTGAAAAAAATAGGCACAGGAACAAGATAGACTGCTGGGCAGGCTCACTGGCCGGCATGCCAAGTTAGACTGACTCATCCCTCAGCCCTGAGGACACTAGAGAGGTACAGGCCACCTACCCCACCCCCTCCAGACAGCCCTGCCCAGTTCATCTTACCTGCGCTAGGGGCAGGCTGTGTGGCTGAGGGTGGGCCAGGCTATGACACCTCTGTAGGCAACCAGACCCAAGAAGAGTGGAGGATGGGGGTTTATCTCCCCTTCAGGTCTGACCAAGTTCTTGTGAAGATGTGAACAGATGGAGAAGATAGACGTGGGAAAGGTTCCTGTCCTGCGTGAGCCTTAGTGGGTAAAATCTCTGCCCAAGGGAATGAAGAGGCCTCCTAACATGTTGATTATTTTCTTGGATACTTCAAAGATCTAAACATTTCTTTGAAAAAACATATATATATATATATACACACACATATATATATGTACACATATATATGTATGTACAGCTGTGTTCCTTCCCAACTGTCTGCTGTGTCCATCTGTCCTGTCCTGGTGCACAGTCCCGCTGGGGCCTTGCTGCAGTGGCCTGTGATGAGCAGCTCCAGTGTCACCGGATCCTACTGGAGACACAGGTTCTAGAGCCAGCCTGGGACTGCTGGTTAGAATGCACATGGTCACCAGCTCACAGAGAACTGGGAAAGGGGAGACCCCAGGGCCCTGGCACTGCAACTGCACAATGCAGACACCACGTGTAAGCATTTGACTCCCGTTTAAAAGAGAAGATGTCTAGCAATTCAGTCTCAGGACCATTTCTGATGGATGCTCTTTAGAATGTACCATTCTCCCTTGCTTTTCCCAAGAGTCATTGTGGATCTGGTTGTGGCTCACACTCTACTAACTACTCATTGTATAGTGTTGGATATGTTAACTTCTTGCAGCGCCTCTCTATCCTCTGTAAAATGGAGATCATAATGTACCTATTGTATGAGGTCATTTGGATGATCTGAGAAGATAATGCTGTAATAAGACATTAACTATTATACGGTTGTTTAGATAATAAATGACACCATGTGGACTTTACAGATTCTCTGTGGGGTTCTTTCAATGTTTTTCATTTCATCCTGCTCCTTTCTGTTCTTTTCTTTCCTCAACTCTTCTCTTCTCATAGCCTTGTTAGGCTTAGGGCCAGCAGCCTGGTTTCCCTTTACCATTTTGGGGACACCACATGGAGCATTTTTTTTTCCATTTTTTTCTTTAGAAACTGTTTCAGAGATAGACGTAAATCTCGCAGGACAGTGAATGAACCTCCTCCCATTCACTCTTAGCTTGCTTGCTAAGAGTTCAAATCTTAGTGGGGTCTGGTGGCACACGCCTGTAATCCCAGTCTTGGGAGTGCAGAAATGAGACAGTTGCAGTTTTGAGGCCAGTCTCAGCAACTTAGTGAGAACTTGTTTTAAAAAAAAAAAACAGATATATAGGGCTGGGGGTGTAGCTCAGAGGTAGAACATCCCTGGGTTCAATCCCCAGTACCACATGTATAAAAGTTGGAACCTTTCTTTGGTGTAGAGCTGAAGACATAAACCACACCCAGTGGTCTCACCTGGCCCTAGACTTCCATTTATTTCAGTCATATGCAAATTGTCTCTCTACCAGTAAATCTCAATTTAATTATTTTCAACAGTACACACACAGTGAGCCATATAAATTTAGTGGAGTTATAGATCGACTAAGACTGTAAAAACTTCACAGATATCTGTGAAAATGGGATGAAAGTGTATCTCTTTAAACTATGTGATCCTCCCTTTATAGTTAGTGTCTTTATTTTTTTTTCCCCTCTCAATTTTGAGTATAATTCTGAAATGGAGAGGAAAGTGGAATTGCCACATCTCATTTTCCAAAATGTGAGCTTTCACAAATCCTGGAACGCAGTCTAGCATCTGAAACTTCACACCACAATTACAGCTTTGCTTTGCTTTGCTCAGAGTGATGTGTGGCTTAGGACTTGCAGTTTTTGCTTTCTTACTTAGAATAGCTGTTGGCTAAACATAAATCTTAGAGATGAAGGCCCCACTGTAATCGGATTTCAGCTTTATTTCTTCATTCACTTTACTTTTTTAGGATACATTTTTTTTCACTTGCTTGGTTGACTGGTTCATTTTGTTGATTCAGGGTCTTCCCTCACCTTTATGATCTCAAGGGATGTTTTGCTCATGTCCAAAGACAAAATCCTAACTTTTCACATATAAATAAAATAACATGCACTCTGGGATACAGAAAGAAGCATAAAGTTTTGCAGTGTATAGACATAATCTTTCTTCCAGGAAAAATTCCTTTCAGATGTGACTAAAATCAGAAACATGCTCCCCTTTTGTAGGATAACACTGCATCCTAGATAAACGGAAAGTGGCTTTCCAGGTAATCCCAGAATAAGAAGCCCAACAAAAGGCAAGCCCAGGCCCTTTAGGGTCACTGGGCTAGTGAAATACACTTGAGTGTGTTTCAGAAATTCATGGAGAACTACAGTTAGACATACCCATAGAGACCAAACCCTGCATTTTCCAGAGACTCAAAAAGGCTGAGTGACTTTCCCAAGCCTGTGGGACCCAGCACTGAGACCTCTTGGATCTTACTACAGTGCTTCTTACACTAAACTATTCTGATTTCCCACATTTTTAATTTCTGCCTTCTTACAGGGCTGTTTGTTTGTTTGTTCCATCATTGTTTTCTTTTAAGAAAATAGCATAAAAATCAAGTAAGAAGGCAAATAATCAGAATATTTCAGAATATTCACATTGCTTTCCTTAACTGATACTATTTCAGGGCAATAGTGATGCTTAAAAATGGCACATTTGTCTGTTTTTGTGTGTGTGTGGTACTGGGGATTGAACTCAGGGGCATTCTACCTCCGAGCTATTATCCCAGCCCTACTTTTTATTCTTTTATTTTGAAACAGGGTCTCAATAAGTTGCAGAATGACTCACTAAGTAGCTGAGGCTGACCGCAAACCCAGAGCCTCCGGTCTCAGTCTCCCAAATGCTGGGATTACAAGTGTGCGCCACAACGCCTGGCCACATTTGTCTATTTTGATGTGCAATAATTGGGATCTTGTGATTGTAAGATTAAACATAAACACAACTTGCTATGAGTTTGGTCTGACTTACTGAGACACAGAAATAGAAATGCAGTTGCTTAAATGTGGCACATAGTAGCCACTGTTGCTCTCCATCATTTAAATATACCCATATTCACTTGTCAGCATCTCATAACCTCCATCTCTACTAAGAAGGCTGCTCTCCTATGGCACATCCTGCAGCTCTCTGGTCACAGTTCTGCGTAGAGCACTTGCCACAGGCAGGTCACCAGTAAACACAACCCATAAAAGTATTCTCATGAAATTCTGTCAAGAAATTGATTAGTAGCTATCTGTAAAATTTAGAATAAGGATAACTTCTTATGTGCTGAAAATATTTGCTCATCACTTCTGTCTCATTTAAAAATGTGCCCTGACTCAAAAAATTAACCTTTCAGCCACAGACCCTCAGGAAGGTTCCTAAATTTCAAAACCAGGCATTATACTGAAACTGGAATCTTGCACTTTTTTGTTGTTGTTTGCAGAGAGTCTTTGAAACACAAACAAACATAACCTTTAACTTTAAGGATGTATTGCTCCCAAAAAAATGAAAGTCAAATGTCTGCTATTCATCCATAAGACATTTCCCCATTGGAAATTCTTGGAAACTATTATTTGTGTAAATTAAGCATGTAGTTGATACTAAAAACAATAATGTCTAAAACAGATGGTATAAATAATGGTTTATATAAGTGGGTATATTTGCAAAAATAAAATCTTTCTTTATAGTAATGAAAAAATCCAGGCATGCAAAAATTTATGTTTATTTAGTATATTGAGCTTCTGTTTAATAGTATATTAACATATGAAAGCAGAATTTATGACAATCATTAATTGCTCTAATTTTTATGTATAACTTACTTTTTTCTATTATAATGCAAGCATTTCTGATAGGATATCTTTGCAAACCTAATGGACTGATAGTAATAATTATTAGTTTTTGTAACCAGTAAGTAACTGTTCTATGGACCAAATTACTTGATCTGATTTTGGAAATCAGCATTATTTTACATAAATGCTGACTTCTTATTTCTGGATAAATTGTATTGAAGACTTGGTAAACAGAGAAACAGAACACAATGAAAACAGTGCCAGCAAATACTAACTCTCACCTGTTTAGAAGTTTGGTGAGCACAGTCAATGTCTCAATCAGCATTGCCACTGCTATAATCCAAAACACCCAAATGCACAACTTAGAGGAAGGAAGTTTTATTTGCTTACAGTCTTTTGGAGATTCTGAGTTCAGTCTATGGGAGTCCAGTGTCTGAAACTCAGAGTATGACAAGAAGAAGAAGAAGAAGAGAGAATGAGCTCTGCTATCACATCAAGGAGGCAGAAACAAAAGCAAGCAGGGAGGAGGGGAATGATACATAATCCCCAAGGCCACACCCCTAGGTACCCCTTCTTAGCAACCAAGCCTTGCTTCCGACATTGCTACCCTCCTCCCCCCATGAGGGCTAGGGGGGCATTCTGAATCCAAGCCATTACACTCTGCGCTTGGCCCCCAGACCTCTCAGTGACCTCACAACACAAAATGCATTTAGTCCATCTCCATGAGTTTCCAAAGCCTTATCAGTCCCATCACTCAAAAGCCCCCAAATCCAAAGTCGCCTCTGAGACTCAAAGTGAATTCTTGGCTGTGAGTCCCTGTAAAAGAAAATAAAAATCTAAATAAAAAGTTAGTTACATGCATCCAGTGTACAATGGTGAAGAGCAAAATTTGCATTCCAAAAGGGAGAAATAGGGTCATAGATAGAAGGAATGAATCCAAAATAGTATTCAAATCCAGCAGGGCAAATCCTGAAACTCCACTAAAGGCATCCTGGGCATGTGGTGGTGAGATGCAATCTCCAAGAAGCTTTGGTGGCTCTGCTCCTGTGGCCTGATTGATTGCAAAAGGGAGCATACTCGCTCTTCCAGCCTTGTTCCATGGCTCACAGCTTGCAGCCTTTCTTCACTGTTGTTCCATGTTTCTGGAAATTCTGAATCACAAGGTTTTCTTTGAAACCTTAGTGTCACTCTCACAGCCTTGCAAATTGCTCCATTTGGACCTGCTTGCAGGGATCCTGACCTTGCCACATGTTGCCTGGCTTCCCAGGCCTTCCTTTGAAATCTGGAGGGAAGACTCCATGACTCCTTTTTATCCAACAAAGCCAGCATTATATGAGTGCTAAGATTGACTGCCAGCAGGAAAGGTAGTCACGCCCTCTCTAATCATTCCTGCTGAGCTTGCCTCCATCTTGACCATGGCTGAGTCTGTCCTGTCACAGGCAGTGCTAGACCTGCCTCTATCAAAGCCACAGGGAAGGAAGTCACATGTGCCTTTCTTCAAAATTGCTGCCCTTGTTCCCATGGTTATAAACTGCCCTGGTCTTATTTCTTTCTTTTTATGCAAATCTTCAGCTGCCCTGAATGTATTTCTTCCTTTGTTTCTAATAAAGGCATTTGTCCCTTCAGCCATCTTATTATTTTTCAGGACACTGTCTCTCTGGACCCTAACTTTACACATGCCTTTCTAGCCAAACTGCAAGTCTATAATTCTATTTGCTTTACTTTCCATTCCTGAAATCCAGTGTACAAATCACTAAACATGGACATAAATATCCATAACACAGTTTAGATACTTTAGTGTTTTGAGATTTCCTCTGCCAGTTTAATCAGTCCATCATCTTCAAATTCAGCCTCACACAGTTTTAGGACACAGAAAAAATACTGTTAAGTTCCTTGCCAGAATTTAACACATGTGGCCTCTGTTCCAATTTCCTATGGAATCCTCTTTGTTCTCCAAAATTTCCTGAGTACAGTATCTGCAGTCAGCCTTTGTAGCTACATTCTGACCATTCCAAATGACCATTCCAATTTCCTCTCACAAACCAGTTCCAAAGACTCACAAGACACATGGTCAGAGATCCCACTTCTCTGGTACCAATTTCTGTCTCACCAATTTCAGCATTCTCACTGTTATAATTCAAAAGACCTGACCATACAACTTAGAAGAAGGAAGGTCTATTTGCTCAGGTTTTTTTTTTTTTTTTTAGATTCTGGGTTCAGTCCATGGGAGGCCAGGGTCTGAAGCTGGGGGATGGCAGCAGGAATCATAAGGAGGGAGCCCATAGGCTCTGCTCTCATATAACAGAGACAAAAAGCAAGAGCAAGCAGGGAAAGGAAGAAGGATATATAATCCCAAAAGTCACCTCAAGGACCCCCTTCTTAGCAACCAAGTCCCACTCCCAACATTGCTACCTTGTTTCCATGAGGGCTAGGGGGACATTCTAAATCCAAACCATTATAGCCAACAACATCTATCTAAAACCTAGCTACTTTGAATGGACACTGACAGCTTATTCAGGCTTTAAAATATTTCCCTCAAATGCCTTTTACATTTATCTAGCCAGTGTGTCACATGTTGCAGCAGTTGCCTGGTGAACTCTTATTTTATTAGGTGAAATCCTTTGTCTCTGGACCTGGTAGGATCTTCACATAGCTGAAGCTATGGATTATCTAATGACTCTCCCATATCCTTATCTAATCTCCAGTGCCCTCCAGAATAATAGCTGTGGTTGGCTGTCTCTAACTTGACAAAAGGTAATAGAATGGGAAAAATATCACTTTCCATCAGAGGAAGAGAGGTTACTCTTAAGAAGTTTAAATTATGCAGTAGCTTTGAGTAATAATCATTTTATAGCCAAGACAGAAGCATGCATTGCTAGTGTCTCCTTCTCACACACAATTACTAAAGAAAATCTGATCTAATCCACTCTTTGTTATTTCATTATTTTACCTAATGTAAAATAATTTCTCAGGAAAAAAATTGTCTCTATATACACGCTAAGAACTTAGAATAATCAGGAAAAAAAGAGGTATTAAGTGAATACTATTTTACTCCTTAATATTGAAGAGACTACTCAAATCCAATTGTTTTCTCCAAGCTATTCATTTTATTTTTTAGGGGAAATAATATGCTTTCAGTGTGGTTACTTTGGGAAGGAAAAGAATGTTAAGAAATTTCACTCAGACCACAGATGACTGCCTACTTCATTCTTTGTGTTTTCCTCTTTTCTTTGTCTTCTTATTTTTGTCTGGCATACTTTCCTACATTACCAATGGAAATATCATAAGCTTTTCATTATATAGACACAGACACACACTTGGGACGCTTCCAGGTACTCAGTTAAAGCACACACAAAGGCAGCCTTTGTATTTGGAGATAACACTACAGTGGCATAGCCTTTCCACAGTAAAGGGACCAGACATCTATTACATTAGAATTCCTTTATTTTAAAACTCAGTTGCTGTTCTGTTATTGACTTTTAATTCTTCTAGATTCATAATGTTTAATGTTTTTTTTTCTCAAAATTTCTATACTCCTATCATAGCACTTATGGCACTAAACACTTCTTAGGTAGACAAATACATTTCTCTACCAAAGTTCCATCTGCAAGTACAGTCTTCATTCCATCACTAGTCATCCCATCCCAAGCCAGAGCTCGATGCCTGGTTGCACTGACATAACAATATCTTTGCCATGAACAAAGATAACATAGTGGATGTGTAGAAGTCTACATCAAGGAGCCCACCTGCAGGACAGTTCTGGTTATTATTGAACTGAGTGGACAACAGAAGGAGACCAGACCTTCTGTGAGATAGTCTGGGGCTTCAGAAGGAGGAAATTACCATGCACTTTGACTCTATTGTTTTAATACAGGTGAACTATTCCAAACATGTACCTATACTCACACTCAGCAAAAAAATGAAAGTGTGTGTCAATTGATGGTGATAGTGCTGATCAGAAAGGTGGCCACAGGTACATAGGCAACCACTTCAGAGCAGCTTTGTGGGTGATAGGGAACTTTCTAATTATTTCCCCTTCTTGTCCAATTCAGTAGTTTCCTCTCCCTCTAAGAGACTCCCTATACATCTTAGAGGGTGAAGAATGGGGGATGGAGGCTAGGATGAGGACAGTCACTTCCTCTTCTCACCACTAGGCCCATCTGGGGAAGATCTCATGTGAGGAAGGAAGTCGGATGGAAACCTAATAAGAAAATGTTTATTTCCTCCATTTTATTCAAATAGAGACTTCTAAACTAATCTTAGGCCAGCACAATCTATCACATAACTAGAATTAAGTTAATCCTATTCCAACCATTTTTTTATTTGGCTTGGACAAAGAGTAGTCTCTTTCCACTTTGGGACTTAATATTTTATTTTTTGAAGTCTTGATAGTGTCTGTAAGGGAGAAAGAGAACATTTTTTGTTGTTGTTGTTATTTTGTTTTTTGCTTTTTCACATCTTTCCTAGAGAACTCCAAATCCCATTAATTTCAGCAGGTCTCCTCCATTTAGTAAGAGAAGAGAAGCTCAGGGAACAATTAGTCCTGATCTTCCTGAAAAATATCAAAAGAATAAGCACAACATTTAAGGTCCCCAACTCCTTGTGGTTTAATGTCCCCTTCATCAGTCATGGAACACTCTTCTTTGTGTATGAAGGGTATCGCCATAATTCCCATCTGGTTGGGAATGATGCAGATTCTGTGGGAGGCTTGGTTCTTGTAGCACAGACAAAGACCTCATGGATATCTACCCAACAGGAGCGGGGGCGGTCTCCGTTCACTCCCAGGAGATGGATCTCTACTCAGTACCTGCAACATGTGAGTGTTTTCAGCACTCCATGGAACTTTGTAAAGAACTCTTCCATTTGGAAGCCATTTATTTTCATGATATTTAAAAAATATGCTAGAGATATTTTCAATTCAATGTGTAAAACCATGCTTCACGTTTTCCTAACCCTACAAACATGTTTGGCATTGTAACAGGCAGCACATTCTGCTTTCCCCTCCCTGGGCCTTGGTTCTTAACTCCCTACCTACACTTCCACAGCAGTTCAAGTCAACAGGTTACTGTATTTTCAGCCTCCCTTAGTTGCAGAGCTGGGGGACCATCCTGGAGTAGGTTTGATCTTCTCAGAAGAGTCAGCGCATATCATTCTCCCCCTTGTTAAACTTACTAACTAATCATCGTCTCCCCATGAATGTGTATATACCCACTTATTTCCCAAGAAAAAAAGTTATATTCTTTCCACAAATTAAACTCAATGCCTACTTTTCATAATAAAGTCCCGGGTACTGATTTTTCAAAAAACCACTTGAGCAGAAAATGCCCTCCTCCTCTCCAGTGCCCACCAGGACAGCGTGTCCCATGCCCTGGCTCCTCCTCCACAGTCAATTTCAAGGGCATTCGTGAAGGGAAATGCTAACAGATGGTTCCGCTTTCTGCCAGTGGTGTTTTTCTTTCTTTTCAGTGGGAGTGCATCATAATCTGTTGCAGAAAATAGGAGGCAAACCGGCGAAGCACCTTTTTCTCCCCCAGATGAGCTGTGAGCCTCCTTCTTCCATGTGCCGCTGGCTGCTAGCTTAGCTCTTCTCACGGAGGTCAGCAGCCGGTCATTTGCAGTGTCAGCCATTTGTGCTAGGTGTTTTACCAATGGAGTTGCTCCCTGTCCACTGAATTTCAAACACAAATAAAAAATGGAAAACAGTGAAGCCAAAAGTAATGCGCAAACTGAAACAGCCAAGACTATTTTCAAAAGCATCTGATGTTAAAAATTTATCGAGCAGATTGATTTTTACAATCCACTCCTTGCTCTCAGTTCCCTTTCTCTCTGAACACAAATGCACTATTTGGTTTATAAAGCATATTTTGAAGTGAGCCATCTTCTTTTGATCATGGTACGTGAAGTAGGTAGAGCAAAGTCTCCTGGTACAAAACCAGATTTTATTTTATTAACTCCTCATAGAAATTGGAACAGCACTGCTAGAAATACCTAAAAAAATATGGTAATGATATACCTCTACTGCCACTTGTTGCTGATTAAAAATAAATGCAGCTTTCAGAATGTGAAGCGATTCATGTGGAAGATTTCCCAGATGTATAGCAAGGCTGGATGCATCAGTGGAGCATCGAAATACATCAATCCTGCCGATGAGCTGTTTCCACAAATAAATTTCTCATCCAATTAGATGCTTTGGGAGAAAATATGACAAATAATATGATTCACCATTAATTTCAGTACTGGCAAGAAATAAAATAAAGCAACAAACTGGTATACTCTGGATTTCAATTTCCTACCCTACTGACTTTAGCAATAATTTTAGATCATTCTTTGAAAAACTATAACATGAAATGACACACGCATGATGAGAAAGTCCCAGACAGAGCATATTTGTAATCTTTTTTATTAGAAATTACAAAAATTGCAAAGACTTTTAATCTATGAGCTTTTTTTTTTCAATTCATCAAGGGAAGTCCATTTTTATTTTATTCATATGTGAAAGGTATTCGGTCATCTTATTTAAAAATTGCTGTTACCATCAGAGCTGATCTTTAGTGATTATTCATTATAATCCAGACACTATGATAAGGACCTCATTCATCTTACCTTATTCAAAGAACCATAGGAACCCATTTGATTATCCTTGTTCTATGGATGAGGAGATTAGGAAGCCTAGCCAAGGTACCAAGCTAAACTTCAAAGGAGCTGCAACTACTTATAGTTTACCACAAAAAGGAAACATTTTTCACTCTTCTTTCAATACAAAAATCTAGCAAAATGCTGTATAGGATCCCCAGAGAGCCTGAGACCTTAAAGAGAAACCCTCTGAGCTTCAGAGTGCGCTAACTTCTATGACCCCTTTCCCTGGGGCCAGGACTTCTGAAACGCCTTGCCGGTGCCTATTTCACCACGTGGGCTATCTCTGCTCTCCCAGTGGCCTCTGGTCATCCTCAGGTCCTGTGCCCACTGGTCTTTTTTCTTAGTCTCTCTCTGGAGTGTTGGAATAGCTTTTGGACTTCTCTGTGCAGCCTGTTTTTCAGTTTCACCTCTCCCTCAACCCTTGTCCAAATTCTGTTAGTGGTCAGTTCCAAAATTACTTCATCCTGAACAGAATTCCTTCCGATTCTTCCTTGCATGAGCAGAACATTGACATTTGTGCTGTACTTGTCAGTTTTTCTGAGTTTGCCCATAATCATCTCCGGTATCACTTTTCAGTCTCAATTTAGGGTAAGATGCACTATAGTTTTGTTTCTTTCAACTTCAAGAACACTTGCTCTAAAAAATATTATTTTGCCTCAAATCGCTTTTTTTGATAATCAATTTGGGGATTATTAATCTTTATCAGGATCACCACACACTTTTTAATTTTCCAAAAATACTTTTTTAGTTTAAACTCATTGGCCTTATCAAATGTTTCCTAGTGACAACTGTCTTAGCATTTGTACTGCTTAATACAAGGAGTGTATAATAATTCTTGTACTTGGTACTTTGTCTTTTATGGCATATATATTTTCCCTCACATACAATTTATTTTTTCCATCTACCCACATTAAACTTAGCATGCACTACTTGGAAATACATATTTGCCTGGCAATTGTAATATAGATCTATGGAACATTGGCAGTAAAGGTGTATTTATAATTTATGACTGAAGCTCCTGTCATATAAATGAAAGAACTAAATGCCAAATTCTGTTATAGGTGTCTTTCTACTATAACACTTCTTCTCCTACTGACATGTATCTATATTGTGCTTTTTGAGTTACAATTGATGATATTAAATCACAGAGTTGTGTGAGTAACATTGATTACCCATTTTCAGAATATTTTCATCATTCCCAAAACAAAATCTATGTTTATGAGCAGCTGTACCCATTCCCCTATCCAGGGCCTTGCAGCCACTGCGTTACTTCTCTTGTTTCCCTATGAAACATCTTGACCCAGATATCTCATGGAATAAATGGAACCATCTACTATGTGACCTTTTGTGACTGGCTTCTTCCACTTCCCCTGTTATCAGATTTCACCAATGTTGTATCATGTGCCCATACTTAATTCATTTTAGAGCTTAATCATATTCATTGCATAATTTTTGTTCTCTATTCTTCATTCTATGGATATGAAGTTTTGGGGGTACATATTTTCAGTCCTTTTGAAAGAGTACATCCAGGAGTGAAATTGATGAGTCGTGTAGTAACACTGCATCTTGTCTTTTGAGGAACTGCCAAGCTGTTTTCCAAAGTGACTTCGCCATTTTAAAATCCCACCAAACAGCTCCAGTATGGGCCTCTGGTTTTCATAGATGCCCTTAATCATGATGTCAAGAACAAGTTCGGTGAACATGAGCTGTATAGCGGAGGACCATTTACTCTTTGACCCCCCTTCACTCTGTGCAAATTCATCTTACCGTCTAAGTTGGAGCCCAGGATTCTTTTACTATCTCTAAAAACCCCCAGTTTTCAATTCCAAACTGACTCTGACGCTATTTCATTAAACACCATAATCTTGGTGCCACACAAACTCAGAGACTTCCTGTAGAAGTTCCTCTGTCCCTGAGCCCCTGAGCCACACCAGAAGTGAGCGCTCCTTCCTGGGTTACAGTGAATTTTGCGCAAAGGCTCTGACCCCTGCCCGGTCCCACATGGTCTGTATCTCCAGTTGTACATTTAGACATTTAACTGATTTATAGTCCTTGTGTCAAATTCAAAGTGGGAAAAAGGGAAGGGTGGGATATACAGGTAGTGGAAATGACCATCTCTTTTCCTTAAATTTAGTGTATAGTATTTAGGTAATTACTTAAAAGAACAAGTGAAAGGAAAGAGTTACCTACCACTGCAAAATACATTTCCATTTGTATAATTGAAGGACTGATCATTTGAGCACTTTTCACAGCCTTCCTGATCTGTGTGTATGTGTATGTGTGTGTGTGTGTGTGTGTGTGTGTGTGTGTGTGTATGTGTGTGTATATATGTATATATATATTTCTGGCATGCATGGCATTCGATGATATACAAAGGATAGAAGCAGTAAACGGTTGGCCTGCAATTTTTTCGCTTTTCAATAACTTGAATAGTAGGATCCTACCACTTCCTGTGGGTAGTAATTTCATAGATTGGTGGTCCTAGCTATCACAGTTCTTTGTGTCTGATATTCAGCAGGACAAGATATGAATATGTTCAATTTAACTCAATTTCATTAGCTTTTTATTTTTTTTGCATGAAGAATCATCTTTTTGGCATACCATTCCATCCCTCCCTTTTAGCTAGTGTGTAGTCATACTTTATCTCTTTTTCTTCTTTCCTCACACATGTCAAGATTTCCTAGGATGCAGTTGTAAAGTTGGAGAAATGGGGACAGAGGGGGAAGAGAGTGAATACTGTTGAATCCCAGCACCTTTGTCGTTCCCAGGGATGGCCGGGGACAGCTGGGGACGGCCTTCACCAGCATTGCAGGGGAGTGTGGGCTGTGGGTGCGCGCACACACACACACACACACACACACACACACACACACACCTACCTTCCAGACCTGCCTCGTATGCCTCCACAGACTTAGAAGCAGATTTCGTGCTCAAAGAGCTGTTTTCTAGAGGTGCTTCAGGGCACACGGTAAGAGAAAAAGCCCAACCCTCAAGGTGACCTGGACCCTGGAATGCAGCTGTCATCTGAACTGTCAACTCCCAGCGCACTGTGTTCTGCAGTTCTGCTTGATTGGTCCCACTGGGTAGATTTTGGTGCCCCCCAGTAACCCATAGCCCTTGAGGGAAGCTGGTATTTAAAATAGGGAAAAAAAAACATGTGGAAATCTTCACCCCTAGGGATCTGCCACCTCCTTGTTGCACATGGGTTTACACGCTGAAATCTCTGCAGCAGAGACACAGTGGATTCCACAAGTCTCACAGGCCATTTCCTCATTCCTCAGCTTCTATATGGTTGTTTTATAGTCAAAACTGAGGTGATAGCAAACAAAAATAAAAGCAGACCAAAACTATCTGCTTAGGAAGTACTATTTGGGAAGAACATGAAATTAAATTAGGAGCCTCTCAAGAGCATGCTGGACTATGAGAAATGAAAAAAAAAAAAACCTTGGAAACCATAGTTTCTAGACCAAATGGACACAGTTTGAAAATTGTGCTTTGCTTATTTCTTTTGATAACATAATTTGAGATGAAATGTTTATGTCTTATTCTTAATTTATTTTGATGAGTAGAGTTAACACTTGAAAAATTGAATTTTTTTATTTTATAAAATGGGTATATAAAAATTGGAGGATATATTATCTACATAATATGTATATATGATATATTTATGTGTGTTCTGTGAATTAATTTAGAATTCAAGTGCTACATGCTAAATCAGCTAAATTAATTTAGTAAAGGTCTGAATAAAAGGTGTTTTATCTAATTATTCTCTATTTTCAGAAAAAGCGTGCTCATTTTCAAGGCAATATCGCTATTTATCCATTGTAATATATGATGTGGCCTTCTTCACAGCTATTTGTATATTCCAATCCATTTTTTAATGTTTGTTACAGAGTAGAACAAAAGGAATATATGCATAGTATAATATAAATATATTTATGTCCAGAGATATTCTGAATATAAGAATGTTTGGGCTTGGTTTTCAGTACATTTCTACATGTTCTTTATTATAGAACAAATGTCCAATCCACCCAATCTGAACTTAGTAAAAATCTCATTTTGTTTTGTTTTATTTGTTCGGTTCTGCATGGGGATTGAACCTTGGGCCTTGCACATGCAGAGAGAGTGCTCTACCATGAACTTAGTAATAAGCCTTAAATCACATTACTCTATCAAACATCACTTACTTTATCATTATCTTAAGAGAATAAGATACAATACCAATGATACAGGTACTCCTGGTAATAAGTCTATACAAAGGTGACTAAAATTCCGAGTAAATTCACCAAGAGAAGTACTTTTGCCATTGTCAACATTAATCATTTAATCTTCCTAACTTTTCTAACTTCCAGAGATACAAATAGACCACTTACACTCACCAGCTTCTTTGAAAGCACCAGTTCTTGTCTTCGGCGCTGTAAAGGGAAGGTGCTTCTAAGCATGTCTAAATAGCAGTCAGTCTTACTGTGTTCAAAAAGATGTGCAAACATGCGATTCACAATAACTTAGAGCAAAAAAAAAAAAAAAAAAAAAAAAAAACAACCCTGGCTTTGCATTCCGTCTATATATCACCAGTGAGTGTTACTCATAAAGGATTTAAACTCCCTGAGCATATGTGTCCACTTCCACCTCTAAAATGGATTCAGGTGCTTGGCATGACGGTCTCCAGACGGCTTTCTTTAAATAATTGATGGCTGGCGGTGGTCTTACCGCCCCATCGAACCCTATCTGGATACACTCTTGTTGCTTTTACAAGAGTTTCATACAACTCCACGGTCTGCAGAACACGTGGGAAGTCTCTCACTGTTTCTTTTATTAATATAAACTACTTTCACTTTCTCCAATGACAAATTTCCCCAAATTAGGATTTTTACACCTTATTATGATGAACATGATGAGAAATTCATCTGTGGACCACAGCTGCGTATTTCAAACCTTACAAGCCCTTGGCGGCAAGGGAGTGCAGGGATCAAGCAAGAAAGGGAGTCATTTATTTTGGTGGGAGACAGAAATCCCAGTTTTCAAACTTTTCAGCATATATAAAAGATTGGTCTTTGATACTCAAAATAGTCATGTTAAACTCCGTTCAAAAGTCTATTGTTTCAGTAGAAGAGAGTGTTTGAAAACTTCTGCTGAGCCACTACATCAAGAAGAAAAAAATTCGACTCCTTTATTATTATTATCTCAAAATCCATTGATGGCCAGCCGAGGGGCAAGCAGGGACTCCAGGGGAAAGTACCCACTCAGTGCGCCCCTAGCATGAAAGAGAAGACAGGCCTTTGCGAGAGGAAGGGAACGCCGTCCACCCACAGGCCGACGCCAAGGCCTGGGCGCACACGTCACTAATGACTCTCACCTGCGTGCTTAATATTGCGTGGTGATTTTCCAGGGATGACAACTTCCCTCCTACAAAATCTACCAAAGGAACATAATGGTCTGGCTTTTGAAAAGTTGCTGACAAGGAACCAAGTCATATTAAAAAAAGAAAAGAAAATTCAGTACTAACATTAAGCAAGAGCTGTCCAGTAAAAATTGAAGAATTGTTGAGAAATCTGAAATAAATTCCATAACATTGAAAGGGAACTTAAGCCTCTATTTTTGTTGGCCATTAATGCATTTATTAGGGAAAATTCTAACTTGACCATGTTTCTCTGAAAAAGGAAAAAAAAAAAAAAAGCACATAACTAGGCTACTGTAAAGAAATTTTGTTACTAGATAGAAAGCTAATTTCTAAATTTCATGAATTGTTAGTAACATTTTTCCTATATCAAGAACATTATGAATATTCTAAGGTATAAAAAGTAAAGATAGACTAACACTCCATGAAATAATTCTAATAATGCAGCAGTGTTGCACTCATTGAATTATCATGTATGAAGATAAGATTTTATTTATGAATTATAGGTATAGGAACAGAATGCTGTTGGTTGATGTAAATTTCTATAAGAAAAACAAGATCTAAATTCTAACATATTTTATTGTAGTCATAGGCAGTCATTGTTGTCATCAAGATAGAACATGTAAGGTAAATAAATTATTTTGCCAACAAAAATATAAAAGGAATGCTGATTCTCATAGTTTTCTTGTTTGTCTGATTTTATTTGAACATTAGCAATGTTTAATGTTAAGCATCTCATACTCATTTCCTTTACTTTTTTAAAAAAAGTTTTAAGTTACTGAATTGGTTCTCAGGATTTTTCAACACAATTACAATTTTAAAAATTTATCTCATGACCCCAAATCCTTCTTTTATAAAGTAGCACATGAAAGATATTTAAAATACAATTCAATGCAATGTGTCATAAAATATGTAAGAAAAAATGGTGAATGGTTCACCCTGTAGTGGACCTAATAATGAACTGGTAAATCATAACAGTTTTCACTAATTAGTTATTTCAAAAGAAACAATTTCAATGAAATTAAAAATTTAAAAGTTAGTTTCTATCAAAATATATTGAAAACTTGAAACTTCGAAGTTAAAATAGAATTTTTTGTCAAGGTAGTTGTTTTGGGCCAGAAAAAGAAATTGCTTTCTAGATTTTAATTCTTTCAGAATCATAGCAAATCAGACAAAAATAAATAGAAATGAATTCTTCAAGAATGTCAAATCTGTTTCAAATTGTTTTTTTAGAATAAGGTAGAAATAGGTAAATAAACAAAACATGACATTCTTTAAGGAGTGTTCACAGGTTTTTCTTAGAATATAAATAACCAAGAAGGCAGGGGCCATGTCCTGCATGTGTTCCAATAGTAAGTAATTCCAAATGCTCAATAAATATTCTTTCAATAACAGACCAGCAAAGGACCAAGTGTTAAAATCAGAACGTAGTATCTAAAAAGTATTTCCGTTAACCTTCTTGAGGTAGATGTTGAAGGACTTTCCTGGTGGCTCCTTGTGCTCCATCCCTCATTAGACATCAATGACCAAAGAAAAATATTCACAGCTGGAAAATTTAATTAAGGAAAAAAATTATTTCCTCTTAAAGATACAACTATGAAAATATTTGAAAGCCATGCTAAGAAAAAGAAAGCCACAAAACAAGTTGTTAAAAGATTTTATGATACAATAATTCATGTCCTTCTGCCAATTACATATTTACTAACATTTATGCACATCATACGTATTGGCATACTTTACAGTATGCATGCAAATGAAAATCAGGGGTGGGGTCAAGAGCCCTTTATAGTCTATAAAGGAAATTTACTCACATATTTTAGCTAGCATGATTTTCTAATCAAATGATTTCGCAAAATAGAAGACGTGCACTTGCAGGCTGACCCTTCGTGATCTACATGTCTTTGTCCCCCTGCTGCGCCTGCGCAGAGCAGACTTGTTCAGGACTTCCCAGCTAGCCGCAGGCTTCTACTTTCCGTCTCACAACTTGTAATGACAGGTACCGTCTTGTCACTCTCTGGTGTTCATTACCATGTCGCCGGCCTGCCTTGTTTATCATCCTGCGACGAGCTCTGTTGTGAGAGGGCCAACAGTTCGCAGAACATTCAGATGCCCTTTGACCCCAGGGAACAGGATTTATTGCTGTTAACACATTTTGCAGTTTACAGGGCCATCAGCTTCTTCGCTTGTGAGAGTTTTCCAAGCTTGGCTTTCCATCTGTAAATACAACTGATTTATATCACAGAATTAACATGAAATATGATACTTAGGGTTTCATTTTATGAGGTTCTTGCCTTATAATAAAAAAGAGTTAATAAGATTATGTTCTTCCTCATCCATCTTCACAAGAAAGCAACATAATTCTTTATCAACGAATTTTCTGCATGAGAGAAAAAGATGCTTTTGCATATTTAGTCAATTTTTGAATAACTGCACTATACTTATAAATGGATCTTATAAGCCCAAATAAATGCTACTCAAGAGCAATCTTAGGAAAAATAAAATAGTAGATAAATAGAAGACATTTATTTTGAAATCTATAATAACCTCATCTATCCAGGTTTTTTCTTGGCCAGTTAGAATATTTAACATTTTCTCCTGAATATGAAGAAACAAATTTAAATGAGCCACGTTCCTGTTCAACTCCAGGCTAATGCCAGCATTCTAAGGAAGGAATAACAAGCAGGTAAATGGAATCCACATCTTCAAGGACATCGAAAGGGAATTTTCAAGTCTTTTCTTATATAACCGAGATCCTCTTGTGAGGATCTCTTCCAAAACTACAAAAACAAACAAACAAAAAAAAAACTACTCTCCTATCTCCCGAGAAAGTTGGCCTAGTCACAATTTGGGGGTTGAATGTGAGGCTTGTACACTTCCTTGTTCTGAGGTCCACCATACCAAGCAGTGCAGTAAGGATGACTAGTTGGCGAACTGTCTAGCTAGCCACTTGAGTTTCATCACTGGGTGGGGTGCCTTTTGTGGAAAAGGCACTATTTTTCCCCCCCACTATTCCTGAGAAGAGTTGCCAATCCCAGTGACAAACATTTCACTGCCTTTTGTCTGAAGAAGGTGGTTCTCCTGGTCAAAAAAACAAGGTCACATTTCAGAGACTTTGTGGAGGCATTGGTTAATTTTTACAACAGAATCTGTTTAAAAACAAAAGAGGTTTTGTCCTGCGTGGGAGTCTGACCAACAGAAAATAATTACTCAGTCGAGTCGACTACTCAGGCTGAGTATTCCAGAACCTCTGAGGTTTCCTTCCATCTGGTAGCAATTGTGTTTTAATAATGAAACTGAAGGGGTACTTATAGTAGGAGATGAGAAATCAGAAGTCTTGGGTCTACCTTGGCCGCAGTTGTCTCTACAACCTCAGGCGTATTGCTCTGCCAGGATGGCCCCAGACTAATTAACATCAAAACTGCGATTTGAGAATCATTGTAGTGAATTCTGAGGTGTCCTGTGGTCCGATACTGTTTGTCTTTCTGCTGCCTTTGCAGCTCAGGTTCCAGAAATGAAGCCTCAGGTTCATCAAAGCACGGGTACTGCCAGAAGTACATGCTTTTGCCAAAGTTTCAGGAGCTTTGGAAGTTAGCTCTGGGTGCCACGGCTGTGGAATGCTGGGACTCTGTCTGCTAGAAGACTTTGGTATTTGAAATGACTCTCAGGCAATTAAGAATCACCCCAAGACAAGGCAATGATCTAGCCAAAGATGCACTCTGCTGGCTTCACAAGGTCAACAGGTCAGAAGATGTCTCCTATTAGTATGAATGCTTCAATTCAACATTTTTTTAAATGTGGTGGCAAAAAGTGAATGGGGCCATTTTCTCTGATCTGTGAAGGATTTTCTAGAAGAAAATTAATTTTCACCCTGCTTGTAGAGTACTTTTAAAAGAAATGGTGGGCTGCATAGAATTCTGGCTCAGGTTTTTTTCTTATAGAAACAGCCCCCACTCACATCTTCATGACTTTCCAAGTACCCTCCAATGACTCCTCCTTTATGATCCAACTCTAGAACTCTTTTCTCTCCCTCTCCAGCATGGCTTCTATTGTCACGTTACTTCTAATGACATACATTTAGCTTTCCAGCCCAGATTTACTTCTTTCAGGTCTTGTTTCCAAATTTAGCTGCCTGCTTGGGTATCACATTGGAAAATTTATATACATCTCAATCTTGATGCGGCCAAAATAGAGCTCCAGGGTTCCTACACCAGAACCCCTTCCCACACCAGAACCACTCCTCTGTGCTCCTTTGCCTGGATGAAAGGTAGCAACCACCTGTCTCATAGCTCCAGCCCAGCCCTTCCAAGAGTGAGCTCAAGGAAAGATTTTTGTTATTTGTCTCAAATAAAGATTGTAAGTCATTGCAGCCAGAGTATGGGAAAATGCAATCTCATGTCTGTTTTTAAGTCAAAACGAACCAGAAGCAAAGGCAACAAACCAATTAAAAAAGGAACTGAGGTTGACGGAGAAGAACAGAGGTGACTGACGTTGCACTGAGCAGCCAAGGTGTGATCAATGTTGGGATGTATGCTTTGCTTTCCATCTACTAAGTGTTGTGATCGCTGTGAAAAGTTCAGTTCCACAGCATTTGGGAAATAAAATCTGAGTGGGAAAGTCCAAAATTAGGTATATCCATTATTAGTTTGAAGATACCACCCTTAGCCATAATTGCAACAATAATATTTCACTCCAAAATGACAGTATTTGGATGCAATTGACAAGCTCTATCCCCTTACAAAGTTACCATTAATCTAAGGGAATTCAGTCTTCCAAATTATCTTTGCAATTATATACCATATGGTGTTTTGACTGCAAGGTACAGAACAAATCTTTTGCAACTCACCACTACCAGTCTATTTTCCATATTTCTAACATTGTAAGTTTACCTTCAACCAACAGCGGAAACACAGTTGAACTCTCAGTGACAAGATGTAGTCAAAATATTTTACTTTTCTTCTGCATTTCCCTATCAGAAAGAAAGCTCTATGTACTTCAAACTGAGTCCTACAATTACTGATAGGTAAGGTAAGGGACAATGATGCAACATATTTTATTTTCTTCTTACATTTATTCTATCCATATCTTCCAATAGACAGAATTAAAGTAAGTCTATTTTTTTTTATCATTTTGCACCTTTGTAATGTCAATAAACACACCTGTCCTTTTCCCCTGAAGCTAAATGACATCAGTCAACCCTTGAACACATATGTGAGCTTATGCTCTGGAAAATAGCAGGGTGTTAAGTATATATCGTACATCGCGTGCTTATAAGAGCATAGCCACTTCTAGAGAGTGCTGGGTTTCATTTTCCATTCCATATGATATTATCTCACATCTGTGGAAATAAGAGTGAAGGATCACCTCTCTTGGCAATAGAAAATTGTGGGAACCTTTATGGTATGAAGCATAAAAGGTGAATATTGAAAAATTTATCTTAGAGGCAATTCCAACTAGAATTGGAATTCTGGGAGAATATGAGCTACAGGAACCATCTTATAGCTAGCCTCTTTGTGACACTGGGCCGGCGCCTCATATGGAGAACAGCCCAGTTTTACAAAGAGCAATGTGAAAACTTCAGTTCCACAGCAACTTTTAAATTGAATGGAGCAACTTTCTAGACCATGCAGAAGGTCAGATGGTGTTTCCTGAACCCACAGGTAGCTTGGAGAGTATTCCCAAAGCTGTTCTCCCTAAGGTTGCTGGACCTTATCTTCTAAATTCAATGCTGTAGTCTTACCCCTCATACTTCTTCCATTGTCTCTAAATATAGTCATGCTTCCTTGCAAAGTAATCCCCCAACCCTGCAGGTTCTTTGATGCAGGAAGATATAAAATGCAGGACTAGCAGCTTGCTGTGAGCAGTCGCGCTAATCTACTGCACAGCGTTCACAGGAAAAATGTGCCCACATCTCAGATGAACAAATTCTAGACCAGAGATTTCATCCAGGTTCTCTGGGCAGGTGGAGCGTATCCTACAGATTGCTCTTCACCAATATCTTCCCTCTGATTGAAAATCTGTGCTTGTGTTTATGATCAGAACTGCTCTAAAAATTAAATGTGTTCTACAATATCGCTCAGTAAGAAAGACGTTATATGAGCCCTAAAGCTTCTGTGAGATGCGAGTTCTAAAACCACATTAGCATTTCCTTCTGCGCTTGTTACCACTCCCACTTCGAGTACAGATTTTAAGCAAAGAAGAAAACTCACAAGGCAAAAACAGAATTGTAAGGAAATGTGTAGAGAATGCTGCCCACGTGAGCGTGGCCGCCATCCTTGTGAATTTTTAAGTATTTCTTTTTCACCAGCATCCCAGAAGACGTTTGCAAGTAGAGTCATGTTTGAATTGGCTTGAGATGTTACTAAAACTAGGCATATTCAGCTCTCATAAAATGCAAAGCTACTGTTGCTAGACCAAAGGATGAGAGAAACAGGGGAGGGGAAGAAAGAAATATCTAGTTGCTTCTCATCACAATTTTTCCAGAACATTTGGTGAATCAATAATATTATAAATACTAATTCATCATATAGGAAAGCAATATTAATCTTAAAAGCACTCACATTCTAATTTAGCAGTTATTTATTTATTTATTTATTTATTTATTTATTTATGTGTGTAGTAGTACTGGGGATTGAACCCAGGTACATTTTACCTCCAAGGTACACCCACCAAGCCCTATTTTATTTTATATTTTGAAACAGGATTTCACTAGGCTAATGAAAGTCTCACTATTTGCTAAGACTGTCCTCAAACCTGAGATCCTCCTGTCTCAGCCTCCCAAGTACTTGGATTACAGGCATGCACCACCATGCCCAGCTTTTTATTTATTCATAGTGGATGGGTATGGGACATTGCCAGCATATTCTTAAAGGTTGAGCAGGCCAAGCTTTGGATGTGGATCTGGTTGAACACAACCTGCAGATGTGCTTGATTTTTGCAGCCATGCTGTGTGGGGTGGAATTTGAGCCCAGACATTGGTTGATGGAAGCAGATTAGACTTTTGGAGTAGTCTTCACATGCACTTCCCCTCAAAAAATACCTTTACAAATGTCTATGAAGGCATATGGATGTGTGTTTAGCTGGCAACAAAAACACAGTCACACGCTAGATCTGATGTTGAATATAGCTTAGAACAGAATGACACTCAATGGTTGTCAGCAGCACTGAGACAGAAAAGAAAGAGTAAGATTAGTTCACAAATTTATTTCTAGATACAGTGAGCTCTAAGCCTGGTCAAGCCAGCTTGGCTGAAATTTGGGCTTCATACTGTCCTCTAAAGAACCAGCTTTTCGGAATGGGTCTTTGATACGGGCCTGCATCAGCCCTGAGAGTCCTGCCTCGGAAAAGCTAGTGGTTGAAAATGCATTGTCCTGAAGTTAGACTGCAGGACCAGCCCCTGGCTGATTCAGTGACCTTAAGCGGGTTTCTTGCATTCTGCCCTCTCTTTCCTGGTCTGGACCTTTCCAGACGATTTGGACCCCAGGCAGAGAAAGTCTAATTTCCTTGATAGTCATAATGGAGGAAATTGTGTTAGTTGTGGTCCCTTTGGTTTTAAATAAGATAATCTAATTTTGGACAGTTTAAGTGAAAATGTAATTTATGGGATTATCTCAGAGGATCAGAGGGAATGTTGAACAATGCAGCCTCAGGAAGAAAGGGAGCCAGGCTTTCCAGAGGGCCTCAGCAGCGGCAGGAGACTATGTTTCATGAGCATCTCCACTGAACCAGCGCCGGAGAATTCTGAGCAGAATTTCTGCTGAGCGCCATGGCAGGAAAGTCGGTATGAGGAGGACAGTTATGGGCCCAGGTGTACAGGTCAACCCAGCGCACACAAGGGCTCTGGTGCCCAGACCAACATAATACGTCTGTCGGATAAATAAACAAAGGGGTGTCTGGATGAACGGGACACAGCCTGCTGCGGATCACATGGGACAGATTGACTATGGGTGCGGTGCCTGGCTCTGAAGACAGGTTCTGACCATGTGGCACAGTCTCCCCTTTGAAGAGAGGCTTTTTAAGCTGTTATTCTTATTTTATGCCTCTTGTCTTCACTCTCCAGAGAACTTGTGGTAAGATTCCACTCTATCGTCACGAGAAAGGGCATTTTCTGCAGTAAGTATGACTCTACATTATCAAGTCTGATAGCTACTTTTCTGTCTGGACTCAAATTTTCAGTGATGCAAGACACTCACTCCCTGTTCAAAGAACCTCTTGTCTGTGAAGTCAGATTTCCTCCTGTGTCAGAAGATACTTTCTCTCACTGGTTCTTCCTCTCTTCTCCA